>JAEBDU010011670.1:0-14244 GCA_016802625.1 Heliconius numata
TTCCTAAAAGGTAAATATTTATTCCATTGAGATTTGAGCCAATGGTAGAATGTAGATCTAAGTTGGTAGCTTAGTATAGCCAATTAACTCGACTTTGACAGTTAGTCGACGATAGCTGAAATTAACTTAGATCTCGAATCAGTTTCCGCAATATCTTGGTTTATTAATATTTAATACACACATGTTCGTACCTTTACGTACCGCATAGGGGGTGAGAATCCATTGATAAGTTACTCCATTCTCCACTTTGAGCTATTAGGAAACATTGATACGCAATCGTATATTGAAAATACGAAATCAAAATTAGCAAAATCGATATATCTTATCGTTAAGTTCTGCCACTCAACACACAATGCCTCCAGAGGTTCCCTCTGCTTACTCTGCTGTGTGCGGGATACAGCGTGAAGGTGATTTATTTATTTTGATATATCTTATAATTCGACATATCTTTTAATTATGTTGACTTATTTTGATTTCTCTGTGTTTCAAAGAATCGTAGACTTCAATATTTGATATTAATATATAACAGACTTGATAGACGGACAACAATGTTGTCTTATAAAGGTTCGCTTTTACCTTTTGCGGTACGGAACCCTAAAAACCTCATAAAATACAGAATGAATTAAAGTTAATTGGAGTTATCTCATTATTTAAGATTGTAAATTGTGTGTTACATTGTCATAGCGTACAATGGGAATAAACGATTTATCCATTAGCGACACATGTTTGCTGCAATCAGACATGATGCTGGCGCGCGATAAATCAACCGATATTTATACATGCACGTCAACAATGGACTATGAAGTTATTTGTGTTGTCTAATTAGACTCCCAGCTTCAATTACAATGGTATAGGTACGCTAGCGGCTTCGCCCGCTTAAACAAAATTATTTTTTTTTCAAATGGATTACTCCGTTGTGGACACAAGTCATTAAATGATACAAGTTCGCGTGTTGACAAATCGAACTAAATGTCAAATATCATTCGGTCCGTATCAGCATAAGAAAAATTGAGCATCTAAGTAGTAAGCTTGTGTGTTTCACATTGATCTTTAATTCTAAAATTGATACGGAACCTTAGTTAGCAAGTCCTACTCGCACTTGACCTTTTTTGTAAGCTTATTTTCATAAAATAATATTCTAATTAGTTTATTTATTTGCTTGTGAATAGGTAAGAAATTATATCGATATATTACTATGCATAATGAGTTGCACTCCGCTCTCCACTTTCCGCCGAATTCTAAAGACGACGAAGACAAAACTCAACCCCGCTTCACAACTGAATAATACTAATTCATTTCCTTATATTGACTTACAATCAAAATAAACTTATCTCACTTATAAACATGCCTATATCATATTGCCAAGAATTTTCATGACAATTCTATATTCTCGATAAACAAAAATAGAATCAATAAGCATGTTAAGTAAAAGGGTTGGGAACATTAGAGGGGAAACCTTTTATGTACCCTTTAGGAAAGGTCCACTCGCTCACTCACAAGATTCCACTACATCAAAATATATCGCCACTACTCATTTTATTATATGTTTTATATTATAAGGAAAAATATATATTTTTAGAATTCAATGTCGTATCAATCTAATAATACATTAATTACAAAAAAATATATATTTTATATATGTTTTCTTTTAATGTATGTGAAATGCATTGAAATCTTCCGTTACAGTAAATTACTGATAAATTCACATATTTCTTGTTTTTTTCGTTATATATTTACAATACAAGTCAATTTTCGAAATTTCAAAAATCTTTAGATAAAATACAATAATTTAAGAACCTCTAGGAATAAAATTGGTAAAGCCGTTTCGGAGGTGTAGAGTGACAAACACACGTACAGGAGAATTATATGTATAAGTTAATGCTATAATAATAACAATAATAAGCAATTTAAACAATTCTAGAGACTTTACCAGTAATACTCGTTTTATTATTCAAAAAGTTTAACTATAAGATTCTTTCATGTAATGTTCATTTTCTCTGTAATTACATACGTACATATATATGTAACTACATTGAAGAAATAAAGATTTTTATTATTATTAAAATTATTTAACTTCGTCATATATTTTAACCGAGGCTGTCTCAACGCAGGTGCACAACCGTGACTGTAACGCAACGGTTATGGGTTCGATTCCCACTCGATGGGATTAATAGTTATTTATTAATATTTTTCTTTTTTCGCTCTCAATAGAGCAAAGGCGCGGCGTTAAAATCCGATTCTAAATAAGAAATGATTCGAAAATTCGGAGGCAAGTGAGAAACAACTCTGTTTTTTAACTTTCCCCTTAACACTAGGTTCCCTTTGTAAAGAGAAAATGTACTACATATAACGAAACCGAAAAATGCGCTTGAAAAATAAACTTTCCATCTAGAGGATGATCAAGAGCGGTAAATAGAGGGAATTTTAAAAACAGCTTCCTCATAGTACGTGACTTGAAACTGGCAACAATTCCCTTGAACGCGACAATCCGAGACATTGGAGTGCTTCCCTCTAATAAGATTACAATTAGCTTAGAGCACGCCTGGAGATAACAAAGGTAATCTGGAAAATGAAATTGAAAATTACTTGTGTTGAAAATAAATAACGAGTTGGTTCTGAAATATTTTGTTTTAATGGTTCTCTGGAACATTTGAAATTTTGTTTATTGTTGTTTGTTTTTTTGTATCCTGGATATAAATTGACAGTTTGATTTAGATTGTTATGGCGTAATTAATTTCTAAATATAAAACTATAATAATGACAAATATTTTGCTTATTGAAACAAAATCCTTTGTGATACGAAATTATTGGAAGCTTAAATTTCTAACAAAAATAGAGAATAACCTGTAATAAATATGAATATTACGGAATTTTCATCATAATTTTGTCTATAAATAAGTTTACTAGAAAGAAATGGATAAAAAGAACTGACTTCAAGAGCTAAAAAGTAAATAATAATTTAATGAAAATGCAATTTAGAATACTTATTATACAAATGAACTACTTTTAATGTTAATATAAATACTGTTATTCGTATGTGCTACCAACTGATAGGTTAGAAGTCTGTGTTAAGAACTAAACAAAATAAAATTTTAATGTTATAAACCACTAAAGCTGTTTATCACCTCAGCCATTCACCACTTACTTAAATTTTATTTATGTTTCAGAAACCTCATCGTAATCGGTGTACTTTCTTCATTTTGAAGTCGGTTAATATAATGTTAAATACATGCCTTACAAGCTTAGTCCGAAGTACATTTTCAAGTTGTTATATTATTTTTTTGCGGTATCGATCGATCCTTAGGTAATAAGATGGAGAGAGGAGAGACAACCACTTTCTTTTACATTTTCCGGCCATCAAGTGTAATTGAAGGAATGTGAAACCAAAAATACTTGTATAGACGGACAGGCATAGCTAGCTAGTTTCATATGTAAATAAAGATATATCTAAAATAATAGTATTCATATTATAAATTTTTATGCAACATTAGGACTAAACTAGCATCACGTCCAGATGTAGGTGATTAGGCTCACCTACTCCCAGTTTGCTAAGACACCACGTCCAACTCACACGACATGAATATATTTCAACAGCCATTTCAAATTCCCTTTATCATTGCAACAAGAATACTAAAATGTAAATTCTTATACTGAGAAATACTTTAGTCAAATACAAATAGGGAAGGTTTAAAAGTATATTTTTAAAAGCACATAAGTTTACTTGTTTTATTTATTTTTTCAATATATTGTAAAAAAGGCGTAAACACATTTCCTACAAGGTATTTTTCTCAGCTAGCAGGTAGAGGGAGCCTAGTGTTAAGACACTCGTAGTGTTAAGAGATATATAGATAAATGTCCGTCCGTATATAACCTTCGCAATTACACTCGCTGGATGATATCTTTCCACCAATGTGGGTTGAGTAAAAGATATACAAATAATTGGTTTAATTTCTAAGATTAAGTTTAATTGTATAGTGCTCACCCTACGTTCCCAGTAGCAGAAGCTATTATAATTATAACAATACTATTATAATAAATATTATATCTTAAATAACATATAGATAATTTTCTTCAAAGTTTCGCTCAGTTCCATTTCGGTGCAGCGAAAGCAATAAATAGAGAAAATTTTAAAATTGCTTCGCTTTAAAACGTGACTTGAAGTCGATAGAGATTCTTCCTAAGGCTTTATCCGGAAAAGCCGTCTTGTTTTTATCCAATTACCTTGACTTTTCAGGAGTCTATATTAGATACTTAAAAATTGATATTAATGTACGATAATACTTTTAAGTTTGAAGATATTTTATAGAACTTGTTAGAAGTCTGGAAAATTGGTTTTATTTTCTAGTGATTTCATTTTTTCAAAGTTGACATAGTGTACTTAGTAAATATCGCGTTATTCTCCATTTTTTATCTAAATTTAGACATTACTCGTTGAGCAGCCATACTATTGAGTCTTAATTAGGTCCATCCAATAGTTTTAAACAGAATCATATTTACATTCGATTCTACTAGCAAAGCTAGTGTTCTCGACTCCACTGCTTCATAATAGGATGAGCAGGACAGAACCTAAAGCCGCATTCTCTCTATATAAAGACGAACAACGCAAAAACATTTTACTATACTATATATGCTCCCTATAATAAACAAAAAAAAATCAAATAACCTAGTGATAAGACACTCCGTTCTCACCAGACCACACTATAGCGACGAAATGGAAAAATAAATTTAAATAAAGATTTCATCTCCTCGAGTGGGATCGAACCTATAACCAGTCAGTTTTACAGTGACACTTTGTGCCTCTGTTCTCTCTCTCTCTCTCTGTTCTCCTATATTCTAAACAAAAAAAATATTTAAGTATTATTGACACCAAATATATTACTTAGAAATAGATGGGTACTCGATAGCTTTTATTCTTTCCAGCTAATTGATGGCTATTGCAAGCGAAATTTACGACGGCTATACTAAAAAGCGATGTAAACTAAGCATTTTGGTTTTCAGACCCACGGCCCCCAAAGGCCACCTGTCTTTGCAAGGTAGAACTATGGTAAATTTATAACCAAACTTAAACTTACTGGAAAGTAACTATAAATCTTCCAAATATAGAGGATTTATGCTTCATAGACGGACAATTAGTTTTACAAGTCTGGATAGTTCTGTACGATTTCTTTCTCGTGTAGCAGGATAGGCAGAGGGAGCCTAGTGTCAAATTCCGGAGGCATTGCGTATTGACTTGCGGAACTTAACGCCGCGCTATATCAATATGTACAACTTGTCGCATTTATTTATGTATGCCCCTTCTCCACGATTCTGTGTTAGGTACTTTAATTTTACTTTTCTTAGCATGTAAAACCACACGGCATGTAAACTTTTCTGCCTTCATATCAAATACTGATCTTCAACAATAAATTTAACAAAACTATGAATTACCAATATTTACTTTAGGGGGAATTCGAACCTATAACTTCCCATATACATAAATTTTCAAGGAACGCTCACAAAATACTCGTTTCTTAATGTAAGTACATGTTGGTTCATCATATATTAAATTTATGTAATATCTTACTTGTGTACTCCCAGAGGATCGAAATGCGAGAAATAAAATACTATAATATTCTTTTTGGGTAATATGCAAATGAGTTCGTGTTATTACGCAGGATTATAGCTATAAAATTTATTTCGTTACTTTCTCATGGCACATTTCCATCAGTCTTCCATCCATCAGCCTTTTATAGTCCACTGCTGGACATAGGCCTCCCCCAATGCTCGCCACTCCGTCCAGTCCTGCGCCCTTTGATTCCAGCGGGTTCCCGCTTCCCGCCGTCTTCTTGAGGTCGTCGGTCCACCTGGTTGAAAGGCGGCCTGTACTCCTATTGCCGACACGTGGTCACCATTCGAGGATCTTTCCATCAGTCTTCTTCTTCTTCCTGGCATTAATCCCGGCTATTACCAGGGTCTACCTTCCTATACAGAACCTTTCCACCTTGAGGACCTTTCCATCAGTATTAACTATTAATTGATAACAAAATAATAATGAGACCGGTAATGGCGTAAAAACACAAGCGTGCCAATGTAAACGGGGCAGGTAGTGGGTTCAATTCTCACCCGATATAATGAAATATTTGGTATTTTTATTTTCTCGTTTTGGTAACAAGGTAAAAGCGAGGCGCTTAATACCGCCACTCACTTCAGCAGCGAAGGCAGAGTCTTAATACACTTCGTTCTCCATTTGCCTTTGCGCCACGACTGGCCACTATCATTGCTTGGAATGAATATAAATTAAAAAAAACATCTATACCATTAAAAAAATAGAAATAAATAAGAAAATTGTGACAAATCACTTTGTTTACTTATTTTCGTTTATTTGAAAATATATTCCATAATAATACCAGCTATCATATTTTCTGTTTGTCTGGTGAAAGTAAATCTAAAAACTACTTTATCATAGAATTCAATATGAAACCATTTTTCATGTTAAATGAACTCTTTATATCGGTCTCTGTTGCCAGTACATTTGTTGTCATGTTATAAAAGATAAGGACAGTCGGGATAAAATGCGTCTAATATCACTTCTGGCCACAACTCAACAAGTTTACTACAATTTTATGCATTCAACCTGCAAATGCATTTTGTGACATTTTCAATATGCAGTAAAGCAAAAACTAAGTCCGACATGCTTCTTGATAGGTGAGAAATTTTATGAAAATTAACTTTTATAACAATTTTTTTCACAATTTTCTTAATGTTTTTGTTTAAGTGATTAATATCATTTCGTTTTTTTAAGTAAATAGTAAGCCTAAAATAATTTTGTGTCATTTACTTTAAATATGTTATCGATTTTGTCACCAAATATTAAAAAACTTGTACGTACGAGTACTATTAGACTTATTTAACCTTTAACTATGGACGTGATTTTTTTTATACCCCCCATATGGACGTCGGGTCTGTCAGACCAGTGTATTTATTGGTTATATTCCGTCTGTTTTTTAAAGGAAGAAGACAATTTTATGTTTTAGTTTACATGAATAGCCTCAAATCAAACAAAATCAATATAAATAAAATCACTTTTTATTAAATTTTACGCATCACAACGATTTAAGTAACTTAAAGTCACAATTTCAGTCTTTCGCCACATGGGATGACTCTTAAGAAAATAATACTATAAAAAAAAGACATAATAAAATAAATATTTTTTTAACAAAATATAAAGTCTAACAATCAAAAAAAATAAAGAAATTACATCTTATGTTATAACATTAAAATTTTGACAACATCTCAAAATAAGGTACTATTGAACATCGATACACAATGGCTTTCAACATTGTAGGCTAACAGGACGATTGCAGTCGACATAAGTATGTGTTGTCTTTCTAAATATCTTTTGGGGGCAAAGTGTACATGTCTTCCAAGAACCCAAAACTATTTTTTTAGCTTCATGTTCAATAAATAATAGATCAGATCGCGAAACGCGAGTCAAAGTCATTCTCAATTTTTAGAGTAGTTTAGCATACGAAACGCGTCTTTTCATTTGATAAAGTGCTATTTTTTTTATAAAATATCGTCGTCCAATTCTTTTATTTGATGTTGATTATAAAGTACCGATATGTTTGTCCCTGACGTGCTAGGTCGATCATTTTTTTCCATTTTATCATAAAAACTAAAAAAATTGAGTCTTTTTTAGGTAAATAATATTTATATTACTAAAATATATAACAAACAATGCAAAATAATATATGATATAAAACAATAAAAACATTTGAATACAAATAATACAATTAAAATATTAAAGTATATTTTGTAATATTATAAAAATATATGGCGTTTTGAAATCATTCATGTATGGGAAACATGGACGTCGGGTCTGACAGACCCAGGCCCCGTTTAGAAAGTTAAATACTTACGTGTTTTGAACCCAGAGACACAACCACTGCTATCTACATTCATTTTGTCATTAACACGAAAGGTACTGAGAGACTCAGTGGCGGAGTTCACCAAGAAGTGGCCGATTTGTAGAATTCGTAGAACTGTCTGGTCTGTCAGACCCGACGTCCATACTTAAAGGTTAAGAATGAACAATTATTTTTTCTCACTAAAAAAAATTACATTGTCTTTCAGTTGATACTACCAGAGTATTTAGTATTTACTGGTCATTTAAGTCTAAATTACAAAAAATAATCTGAAATTAATGAAAAATATAAATTTGAATTGTTATTATAGTTCACTTTTAGAGCTCCGAACCTCAAAAGGTAAGAAAATAACGGGACCCTTACAGGATCTCTTTGTTAAGTGTATGTAAGTCAGTCAAGGTCATTTCTCTCAAGATCGCTTGGAAGTATTAAGCTGAAATTAACACCAAATATTCAGATTTATGGTCCTTTAGAGCACAGAAAAAATTAAGCTTCTAAGTCAACGCAATTTAAAGATACGAGCAACGATTTTGCTGCATTTTGTATGAACAAATTCTATAGGCTATTTCCCGTGAACCTACAGTTATGAGATTTGACACAAAGTAAGAACTAATACAAGTAAAGGTACAAATTATTACAAACATATAAATGTAGTTCATTTCATACAAAATGAGTGCATATTCCTGCAAACTTAAGTTTGCCAATTTATATACTTCACGTTGACCTACAGTCCTGAAATTAGTATGGAATTATTTCAAAACACGTGATTTTAATGTTATCTTTTAATTATTTATTATGAGATAAACTGTTATTAAAAATGTTACACATTTCACTTAATTATGGATCGTATAATAATTTATAATTAAAAAAAGCTTCATTTTAAAATAATTAAATATGCTTCTAAAATATGCAAAAAAATCACAAAGAAATTCTTTTCTTTTTAATACAAAAATAAATATTAAAATAACCTAGAATTTCATAATTAGTGAATGACATACGCATAATTGTTTACGAGGTCAGCGAGGCGACTGATGTGAATTATTATATTTCTCATTTGTATGGAAATTATGTATTGAAAATTATTATGTTTAAAACTTTTGTGAGAAATCACAGATTATTTGAAGTACTTTTTTAAAGTAGTATTTTAAAGTACTTGTATTTTTTTGTTACTAGAAATATATTATAATAGCAGGTTTATTTAAAATATATAAATCAAAATAAATCTGCTTCACGCTGTATCGCGCACACAGTAGGGTAGACAAAGGGAACATAGTGTTAAGACATTTCGTTCCCCACTTTCCGCCGTATTCTGGCATTGCGTGTTGAGTGGCGGAATCCAACGCCGCACTTTGCCTCGACACCAGAGCGAAGAAATGGAAATATAAATGTAAATAAATATTTAATTTCCTCGAGTGGGGATCGAACCCACAAACAGTCTCGTTTCCTCTTCTAAGTCTGGCCTCTTAAAGTAGAGTTAAATAACCCGAGTTAGACAAATAGGCTGGATATAGCGATGAATTTTAACACCTAGCATATAGAACGATCTTTACATATCCGAAACGTGAGAACGAATTTAGGTCACCACATTTTCTCTGGACCCTAAAATACAAAGATAGAAATGATCATATTAGCTTACCAACAATTATGGACTAGGTCTTCACACCCTTTAATGGTAACTTTGAACTTTGAACTTCCAAATCTTCTATCTATATATATTGCTGAACTATCGACGTAAAGATTTCTAAGATTGCTTTTTGTTAATACATGTTGTTACTTTAATACAGCATGCTCGTAGTGAAGTATCAAATGAAAGAATATGGATTATCACATTCGTTAATTTCTAGGGCTTCTTATAGAAATAATTTAAATTAATATTTTAAATAAGTTAATTATATTTTGAAGTAATAATGTCAATAATTTAATTTTCAATTTCATAGTGTAGTGAACATTGAACTTTTAAAGAATACTCTAGTATTATAATGTATTAAACATGCTTCGTTGATTAAAGCCTGAGTTAATTAATATATTAATATCTCGAATGTGTTACAGACAAGCCAATTTAATATAAAATGCAAACAAGTGTTTTTATTGTTAAAATTAAATATTATTTGTAAATTTACGTGTGCATTTATGACAACATTATTTAAATTGTAAAATGTCAAATAATAAATTAAACTCAGAAGCATAATTTATGTTTTACTTTTATTTGCTTAAAAATTACCGAAAAGTCGAGTCGCCTGATAAACTCCTTCTTTTACAGATGTCGTTTAAAAATTGAAGTAATTCTAAAACATAAATAAACTGTCAATTAAAGAATAAATTCGAAATTATACTATTAATATAAAATTGTAATAAAGAGTACCTACAAGCAATAATATTTTAATTAATACCTCGTACTAACAGCAAGAAAGTAAAAAGCAATTAACTTAGTCCGTGCTTGAATTTACTGAAGTCTAAGAATGATCGCTAAAGCTACTAGCTAGTTCAGAATAGAGATATTTTTTGTTGAAGGAAAAACTGTAGTTGAGAAGGAATTCCGCTAACTTCGGAGTGCCACATTACCGACCCGCGATGAATATTCATGCTACAAAAAACAGTTGATTCAACTCCTCTTTAATGCGATGGAGTCTTGCGAACTATGGAATAACTAATATAATATAGTTAGGTTCAAAAATAACCCTCAAGAAGGAATGGAATATTTTCATTCCTTCACCCTGGTGAAGTCAGCTTTTTTATATTTTTAATAATAATATATCGTTTTTCAAATACAATGATATTTATATAAATATTGCATATATCGACATGGAAAGCGAAACCTCGAAACGTTTTTGTCGCTCTTTTAAAGTACTAAGAAGTGTAGTTTTTAAATATTTTTTTCAAAATTTTAAGAAAGTGGTTTTTGTGGGGTTTTTTAAAGGTTTATGTAATCGAAAACTACTTTTGTTAGGTCAAAACACCAATAAAAGATACTTAGATTTTTCTCTTTCGATACTTCTTTTTTCTTTTCGAAAACAACATTTTATTATCCATTTTATTCTATACTAGCAGACCCGCGAACTTCGTATCGCCTAACAGTGGATTTTTTTTAATATGTATTCTGCTATTCGCGACACCGGGTCAGCTAGTAAGATAAAAAAAATTAAAACTTAAATCATTTTTAATTCTTATAATATTCATTAAAAATTATAATAAAAATTTCCGATATCTTATTATGATACCTATTTTATTTCATTTTTACTTATTCTAAATTCAGTTTCATTTTCATTGTAGTACTTTATGGTACACGTTATTTTTTGTTTGGTTATCTGGCGCGTAAACAAACAGAGCAGATGGTTTTCCAACACGGGAACAGACAACATACAACAGACCATGCGAGAAACATGAGTTTTCTATATTAATACCACAAACACTTAATAACTGCCCCTGGGATTTGTTTATAGTCATTGCAAAAGCAAGTCGTACTGGAAACTGTAGTCTTTTAAGCTCGAATGGTATGTCAGTCGAAATCATTGGGATGCCCCGCATCATCAAAAAGTCTTCTCATTTATACTTTCCTTTCAATATGATTGCTTCTATTACGTTATTCATTATTTTTTTATCACTAATCGTGTGCCGTTACAAAGTTTCAGTTGGTTAATATTTCGCAACATTATAACTACACATTCAAGCTTTAATTGAAGGTTGTGAGGCGGCAATCCTGGCAAATCAAGTGAGTTTAAAAATTCCGGTGGATAGTTCACGACATCATCTTCATTAGTTGCCATATCAACTGACTTATGTGTCCTTATTTTGCCAGGAATGCTATCTTGAAAATTTATATATAATTCTTTTACATCAGTGTGTTTGGCAGCCAGTAAAGCTCTTTCGAACAACCAATTATGGAATAAATAATCAGCAACATTTCAGCAAAATTTGGAAGCACTTTATGAATGAGTTCATCTTTTGATTACGTTAACTGACAAAAACTATCAGGAAAGGTGATGCAGCCAGTCAGCGCATATATAGGAAGTTTGCCATTACCAATATCAATGAGTTGTTTAGAGAATATGTCTCCAGATAGATCATTTTGCAACATGACACGCATATTCTTGCTTAAATGTAATACCTTGAAATGTTTCCACAATTTCGAGGACTTTAAACATCTCAGCAACTCAGCTTGCATTGAACGTGGGACAACTGGCAATCCTCCTCCTTATAATAAAATCATTGCGCCACCAAATTGATTGGCAAACTGAGTTTTTACAATAACCTTACAATATTGGCAAGCTGAGTTCACAGATCCAATAGCAACACAGCTGTAGGTACTGCTGGCATCAATTGATATATCGTAACAAAAAGCAGCTCGATCCAAATTTGCATCATTATCAGTCAACTATCGTGCTCACGTTCATTGCAATCTTCACGTTCTGGGCAGTACGATTAGATTGTTCTGCCTAAATTTGTCCACCGCCTTATAGAAGGCATATTTTGTAAGTCACAAATACACAACACTTTATTAATTTTATAAAATTTGTGGCTTTTAGATTTAGTGATATAGACGCACAATGAGACGTTCACATTTCAATTGACATCTTACCATAGAAATATTGACAAATATTGGGCCAGGCCAGGGCCCAAGTTGTTATGTTGATCCACTTTTACAAAGACGCTATCTTTATCTCTTCGAGATTAGATGGGCTGCCAGGTACTCCAGACCTTAATTTTTGTTACGTATAAATATCTGGAAATTGTTTGTCAAAATGTTAAATTTTCCCAAATGCAGTATATTTATATCGCTTATAGTTTAGACAGGCTTTTAAGGTTCCACATCAGGTGTCCAGATTTTCAAAATATAGCCTAGAAGTTGCCTAGACTTTATAACTATACAACAAAAAGTTTCATTCAAATCAGTCTAGTAGTTCCGGAGGTTAGCGTGTACAGACAAATAAACAGACAAACAGAATGTTTTTTTGTAGATTTGGACTCTATTATTGTTCATGTAGCTTGACACGTCGACCAGTGATGAAACAAACTTATGTCTTCTGTTGAGGCATCCCTTGGGAATGTTTCCTCATAGGTGAAAGGAACTTGGTTCAATTTAACCTCCAGAAGACATAAGTTTGCGCGTTTATCACAACATTTGTCGTCTTCAAAAACAATACCCTTATAAAGAGCGCGTGACTGAAAGTATCGCGATCATGTAGAAAGCAAGGCCAAATTGGTCTTAAAGAAAGTGGTGGTCATCAGCAGCTTTAAAGGATCGAGGTACGTTCATATGTGGGGCCACGTTGTCTCTGGGCGGGTGCTTCCCAGTGTCAGCTTGGCACATTTAATTGCTTACAACGTAGAACCGTTTGAAACAATGGGGAACCAATGATCTGTAAAAGGCTTGACACTTTAGCATTGCGTAGAAACGTCTTCTAGCTGTGTGTTCTCTATCGTATTTATCATGGGGAGTGTCCTGGAAAACTGTTTGACTTGCTTTCTGCAGCCGTATTTTCTAATCGTAAAATAGGTAAATCATAAACTTAAATACCATCCACACCATCTTGATAATCATAAGGGTTATAAAAACAATAAAGTTTTATTCTTTATTAAATGGATAGAAAAATATGATAGAAGAGTATACACTAACAGCACGTTAGCACCTACATAAGTACATGTTACTTGTGTGTATGGTTGCACCCGTGCAAAGCCGGGGTGTGTGGCTTGTAACTGATACAATAATACTACAGGATATCTTTATCTTATACTGCATTTTAAATACCTAATAACTTGTAACATATTGCTTTGAAATGTATCTAGTAAAAGGTTATTATGAGACCAGTCGTGACGTAGGGGCATAAAGTGTGACTGGTACCGCAGCACGTTGTGGGTTCGATTCCCACTTGAGGAAATTAAATATCGAATATTTGCATTTCTTCGCTCTGGTGTCGAGCGCGGCGTTGAGTTTTCTCACTGAACACACAATGCCTCCAGAATTCATCGGAAAATATGAATAGAGTGTCTTAACACTACGTTCCCTTTGCCTACCCTGTTGCGTGCGGCGATCTACACTAAACAGTCATAATATATAAAGTGATTTGTAGGTGCATGTTGGATACGGATTTGTTTTAAATGGTTAGTGTAGGCTTAGGAGATAAACATTTTCTATCATGGACTTTAACTTAGAACTTTTGAAGGAGAACAATTATTTTTCACATGTAATTTTTGCGTAGCTTTCCGCGGTGGACGCATGGAACCTCTCAAGCTCTCCAGTTTTGCAACATTTTTTTAATGTTTCTCCTCTGCGATTGGTTATATCGTGATGTAACACTTATAGCCTAAACATTCCTATATGTAGGCACTATGATACACAAAA
>JAEBDU010011672.1:0-11462 GCA_016802625.1 Heliconius numata
AACAATCTTCACAAAAACAACGATCCTATTAATCTGCCAAGAAACGTTTCATTAGTAACTCACAAAGTGAATTTTAATGCAACTCCTCCGCTCCAGGAGGTTTCCAAGTTTAGCCAAGTCTTTTTTCCCGGCAATCAGAGCGAGTTTATCGTTCAGGCGTGGACTGGCAACTTGCAGTGCAGTACAGTGCAGTTGCAGTTCCAGTTGCAGTTTGTTGCACAAAGTGGAACACGTTTCGCACGTTTTTGTGCCTCGATGGACTGGCGTCCGGCGTTGGTGCTTTAAACTAATTTTGTCATTCAATCTGTATGAAACTAGTGTTGTAATCCAACAAAGATAAGCACTGAGTGGCTGGATAGTGTTGGGAATAGGAAATATTAGTTTAATATAAGTAAACACGTTTTTTAATGATCGGTTGATAATTTTTTTACAAAAAAATTAAAATTAAAATATTTATTATTTCATTTCAAGTTGGAACCGAACCCACAACTCCTTCCACACCTGCGCCACGGGTAAACCTCTACTATTTAAACGATATTCCATAAAAGCCATACACTAGATAAATAGCTGGGATTTTGGCAACTGAAAGGTCTGGCCGTCGGGTTTAGGCAGGTGTGCTGATAAAAAGCAGAATTGACGCGGATTTATGGGACAGTCGGACAGCCGATACAGGAAAAGCCTCAATCATTGAAATTTAAACGTGTATATAGTATGAAGGCGTTTTACTTGCTTTGTTTTGATTGACTTTCTAACTAATATATTGTCTGACACAAATTACTTATATTAAAATTTTTTCGTGTCATAGATTTTTTTGTGTCACGTGTCAACCGGGTAGTGACTTCATTTTTAACTCTGAAGATTTTTATTATTTTTTATTTTTTGGTTCACCTGTTCAAATAAGCTTGAACCATGAGTTCGTTTTTTTTGCTATACAGTTTTTTTCTGTATTGGTTTAGTAATATGTTGTAGAAAACTGTAATTAAAAAAAAGATATGGATTTAAATCATCTTAATTAAATAAAGTACAATTTATTTTAAGGAAAATATTAATCTACATAGATTAAATGCTCCAGATAGCTAACACGCTTGTCTGATTGAAGATTATGCGAATTGAAAAAAAACAGACTTACAAGTAATTTAAGACAAAATACGTATGTAATAACACACAGCAGGTATTTTCAAGGGCTACTTGTACTTGACAGGTTGAAATTAATTAAGATACTCAATTTAGGAATGGCCTAAATTGAGTTCCGCTACTCAACGCACAATATCTCCATAATTAAGCGGAACGGAGAACGGAGTGTCTTATTACTAGGTACCCTAACCCTACCCTACTATATGCAGGATACAGCGTGAAGTCGAACATATAAACAGAAACTAGGACTATAGGGAGTTGAGTAATGAAAGAGTTCGTTATTGTAAACATATGTACATACGATTGTGGCTGTAAAAACGACGGTTGTAGGTTCGATTCCCATTTGTGGAATGAAATTATAATATTTTTATTTATTAGGTCTAGTAACAAGGTAAAGGGCGTCGGTAAGTTCCGCTACTGAACACATAATGTTTCTAAAATACGGCGGGAAGTGGAGAACGGAGTTTTTTAACACTACGTACCTTAATTGCGGGATACAACGAGAAGCTGAAAAATAAATATGTACATACAAATATATAAACGTAGCCTATAATGTTTCTTTTGCATTTCTTTAGTTTCACGGCGTTTCACGCTTTCGACTGGAATCGAACTCACGCGCGCTTACAACACAAATGACAATACACAACCGAAGGAACCTTATATTTATATGAAAAACAACTTAAGTATTCCAATTCCACTACAGCAAGTTAAAGCGGTAGGGTAAGTCATGTTTATTACTGAATAAAAAATATAAATGGTTCACAGAGAGAAGCTCTAATGAAACGTGCGCATTACTATGAACACCTGCAGTCGGGCTAATTAAAACTGGGATTAAGCGACACCACGCAGTACTGGAGATGGCGGTTAAGGGTTAGTTTACACTTGTATGTTTGTTTGTACGTTATACTTAAGCTAAGTAACTAAGTCACTTTTGTTAGCGACGGTTGCAAGTTCGATTTTTGTGATAGTTGAGAGATTTTATGATTGATGCAATTGTTCTGTGACTGTTTTACTTTCAATTGTGAGAGTGGATAACAAAAAAAACTTATTTTTTTAAGTCAGTCAGTCAGCTTCACGCTGTATCCCGCAGGGTAGGCAGAGGGAACTAAGTGTCATGACACTCCGTTTCCCACTTTCTGCCGAATTCTGGAGGCATTGCGTGTTGAGTGGCAGGAACTCAATGCCGCGCTTTGCATCGACACCAGAGCGAAGAAATGGAAATATAAACGTAAATAAAATTCCTCGCTCTGGTGCCGAGGCACTCAACACGCAATGCCCCCAGAATTCGACAGAAAGTGAGTAACGGAGTGTCTTAACACTAGGTAGGTAGTGGCGAAGCGTGCGACTACAAACGTGAAATGAAAATAATATTATTTATAACATTTAAAATATATAATTTTCTTGTAACAATATTCATATGCTTACACAATATTTCACATTTAAAACAAGTAGCAGCTCGTCGTCGTCGTATTTTCTTTAGAAAACGTAATTCTAGTTAGAAGCCGAAGCTGCATTATATGTAGCGGTCTTAGAACACTACATATACGAGTACAGTACGGTCGACGAGTCTTGGCCACAGTAAAATAAGCTGTAGATGGCAGCGCAGATTTGATTTTAGAGTTTTTCTTACTTTTCATAATTTTGTTTTGGAGTGTATAATGTAAAATTTTAGAAAACCTGACAACAGGGCGGCCAAGACTCGTTAAGCGTACTATATGTTTCAGCATTACACAAATACGGCCCGTATTTGGTATAAGGTCTTGTTTAAAATAATAGTGTAAGAGAGGAATTCTGCCACCGCTACAGGAAACTACTTGTAAACAATATACAATTGTATATACGAATATACATATATATGTATAATATATGTATGTGGGTACGTTCGTATGTACGAATGCGGGTGTAGAAAATTACTTTGCATTTTATACTCTTGTAAAATTCTGTTGTTAAATGATATTTTCAAAGTTTTAAGAGTATATTTGTATTATTTTGGTATTAACAATTGATAATAAAGGACACTAAAAGATATGTTGGTTCACATGTTATTTAAATTAAGGTCCATGTTATAGCTTCACGCTGTATACCACATATAGCATTCCATTGAGATTGTCTGTTAAGTGACGGCACCCAACGCCGCACTGTGTCTTGTTGCTAGTACGAGAAAGCTCGTCGTGCTAACAATCGTTATGCTCGATTTATTATTATAGTTAAAGTTTGCTTCTATAATAACCTGATTCTAAAAGCTTAATATTCGACAATAGTCCATCACTGGCAGAATATCATGTTTAAGAGTCTTTTTATATCATATTTTTATAAAAAAAAGTATTCCTCCAATAGAAATATAAAAAACGACATAGGCTTTCTTTCGTATAAAGTCTCCAAAATGCGCGACATATGGAGAACGGACTGCCAAATAATAAAAATTTTTCTCTCTTTTTATGTGTCAACACAAAAATAATGGAGGTCATCATGGCGCAGTTGGCAGCATCTGACTGTAAACATGGTTGTGGGTTTAGTCCCCACTCAGGGTAATGAATAAATTGGAACTGTTTTCATTTCCTTGCTCTGTTTGAGTTCTGTCTCCCAACACACAATGTTTCAAAAATTGGGTGGTGACTGGGGAACGGAGTGTCTTAACACTAGGATCTCTCTGCCTACTTTGCTACATCCAGGATACTGCGCTAAAAAATAATCTCTTAAATTTATTTTACTTTAATTGTGAAAATTGTTTTTCTCATTTCAATCTTCAATATTTGAATTGTTCTCATATACTTACTTTAATGCCAAATTTCATACTCAAACGTGCTCCAGTGTTCAATTCTGGGTCAACACAAATTAACTCTAATTAAACACAAACATTTACATTTCCCTCACATAATGATTCGTATACTATTAGAGTCTGTCCTTCTCCTACTAAATTGTAGATAAGCGTTTTCTCAGTCGACACATATTTAGATGCTTATTACTTATAATTATTATTTTTTCAGCTTCACGCTGTACTTCGCAAGCAGGATTGGCAGAGGAAATTTAGTGTTAACACTCTCTCAATCTACAATACCACGTTTTACTTTGTTACCAGAGCGAAGAAATGAAAATATTAATAAACATGGCATACACAAGCCTCGAAAATTCGACGGAAAGTGAAGTAAAGAGTGTCTTAACACTAGGTTCCCTTCGCCTACCTGCTATCTACAGGATACAGAGTGAACCTAAAAAAACCACATCCCCAATCAATAGATTTAAAAATCGACTCGACTCGCAAAACAAATAGCCAGCTAAATAATAAAGAGTGGATCGATAGAGCGTAAACAGCACTTGTTTGATTTCCATCCTTGTGTAAATATAGTCGACATGTCCCGCGGCTACTATGAATACTTTACACTGGAACGATTTCTCGTCTCTGTCTGTCATACAATATGGGAAATTTATTTTATTTTGTAATGACAATACCTTTTATATTATTGTTTATTTTTTGTTTGTTTGTTTGTTATAATTGTTACACTAATAGTAATTAATTGAGAATGGGGGAACCTGATGTTAAAACGCTTCGTTCTCTATGAACCGACCAATTTTCAAACAACTGCGGAAATCAACGCCGCGCCTTGTCATGTTACCAAACCGATTATATGACAATAATTCATTCTTCTGAGTGGGAATCAAACCCACAACCGCTCTTGTAACAAGATAAAGCACAGAGCTTAACTTAACATGCTATATTTCTCAAATTGAAAGGAAAATGAGGAATGGAATGTCTTAACACTATGTTCCCTCTGCCTACCCTACTATATGCGGGAAAATATAAAGCGTGAAGCTGATCTCTTGAAGATTCTGAAATGCATTAGGTACATACAAAAAAATTTCACCGTTATGGCAAAAGCGTGCTATTGTAAACGTGACGGTTGTGGGTTCAATTCTCACTCGTAGGAATGTAATATTTCATTTTTTTTTCTCTATTAACGAAGCAGAGCGGAGACCTCGTATACAACACGCAATGCCTGAAGAATTCGGATTCAGATTCCATTAATTCACAATTAAGATAATTCTACGAAGATAAGATCTCATCCGCAAAACGAGGACATTTCATATTACGAGAGTATTCAAAAAGTCCAGTCCGCCTGGTAATATCATTAAAAAACAAATTTTATTCATGACTACTTCTTATTTCATTTACTTTGTACTAAGTTTGTTTAAACCAGATTCTCCATGGGCACATTTCTCTTTTATTTTCTTTTTCATTTTAAAAAAAAATTTAAAACCTCAAATGTATTACATTTCATTAATTACACTAAATGTACGGCGGTTTGTTCGTTCTATGTATTGTTTCAACATGTCTATTCAAGATTGTGAAAATCTGGCTGTTTTCAATGCTCTCTGAATTCTATGGGACATAAGTTTTAAATGAAACATTTCACGTGTATGACTTCTGAATGTGAATATAGAATTTACTTAATGTATTCTTAAAACAACGTGTAATTTTATATGTTTAAGTGCTGAAAGTAAAATTACTTTTAAATAAAAGAGAAGTAGGTAAGTAATTAATATTTGAATCCACAAAAGATAGGGTTGTTTGTTTAATATGTACAACTCTTCCGTGAAAACGACTTTATATTAACGAAATTTCTTTGTTAGGTCTGAAAGTTATACTTATGATTAATATTTACATTTTCTTGCTCTAGTAATAAGACAATGCGCGGTGTTCAGTTTTCCCAACACGTAATGTCTCAAAAATAGCGCGAAATTTGGGGATCGAGTGTCTTAAAACTAGATTATACCCTGCCATGTACGGGATACAGCGTGAAACTTATAAAATTATTATAATTATCACTCACACAGTAACTTATTAAACACGACCCAATCTTCGATAAACTAAGTTTCAAACTCCTCGGACCCTTACACTTCCCTCGATTTCCTCGAAGGGGAAGATTGTTCATATTATCAGATCTATATTTACATATTTTCGGCACACTCCTCGAACTTTTACCACAAATTCGATTATTCCAAAGACATCAGCATCGGCTTCGGATTTTTCCAATATTTGTACTTTCTCTGATATCTTCTTCCGTTTCCTTTAAGTTTTTTTGTTTTATTATGTTTCTCGTGTTATTTTACTTCGAAGTTGTAATGAGGTCGACGCGACGACTGTGGATTCGATTCCCAATCGAGAAGATGAATTATTTTCATCATCGCCATTTCACAATGTGATATTGAGTACTTAGGTCCACTGAACGCGTAATGTCTTGAAAATTGAGAGTGTCATAACACTTTTCTCCGGCACACGCTTGCGACTGTTAACGCGATCGCAACGAAATAAAATATTTTAAGTTTCAATTTCTTGCTCTGGTAAGAGGCAACGTTGTCAACCGGCGAGCACGTTGTTGAGTTCTGCAACTCAGCAGGCAATACCTCTAGACTTCGGTGGAAAGTGGGAACAGAAGTTTATTTATAAGAAGGGGTGTCCTAACACTCGGCTGCCAGGCTCCCTCTGCCTACCCTTCTAAGCTAAAAAAAATAATATTAATATATATTTTATAATCTATAAAAAATGATTACCTAACATTTACATAGATTTGTACATAGATATATAAATTCAATAGTTTATCATCAATCGATTTAAGGCAGCGAAGCGACTCTTACCGACGCGCTAACTTGCTAATTGTGTTTAACTTAGTATAGACAATAATAGGGGATGTCGCGGATAAACAGACAGTTAACTAATTCTATTGGGTTTGTTATAACTTTAAGTTAATAGATTGTTATGAAAAATATTATTATTTGTCTATACTATTTCTTATACTTAATACTATAAAGCTAAAGTATTTATTTGGTTGAACGTGCTAATCTCAAAAATTAGTAGTTCTAATTATAATATTCTTTTTGTCTTGGTTTGCCCAATTATCGATAAAATCTATAAGTTCAACCACTCTACGATCAAAAGGAACGAAGTTACATTTACATACAAAATGTAACAAAAACGGTAGAATATGAGAAAAACATAACGTAAATCGCGTTCTAAAATGAAGCTTAACGCCACAGTCTCAGTCGCCATAATATCAAAAAAAATATGAATTTACTTAAAAAATTAACCCACGATTTAAATTTGAACCTGCTATCATCATGGGAAGTGAGACATCGGTGCTAAAACCTGTATAAAAACCTTAAAATCCTACTTTAAATGGAGTTACGCGATAGCACTACGTTATAAACTAAGCCAGTTAAGTGTAAAACTGTGTGAGTTAATGACTGCCGAGCCACAAAATCCGACATTAAATAAAGATGAAAATAAATTGCATCTACAAATGTTTGCAATACTATATATAGCCTATTAGCTTGAGACCGACTGTTAATATGATGGTTGTGAGTTCAGTTCTATCCAGGGGAATAATTACTCAATGCGTCTCAAATTAGGGCGAAAAGCGGAGTATCTTGACACTAAATATCTGTTCTGCTTTACGGGACACAGTGTAAAAATGCACTAATCGTCAAATTGCAAATCCATAAGTCAACTAAGCTATTAATATCTTGGACATCTCCGTCGTGGTAACAATTTGATAAGGCTTTTATTATTTCTTTGAGTAGCAATTCTAAAGAAACATATTCACAAGGTTTCAATATATAAATGTGACTTACAATTAATGATAATCTATATAATAATGTACCTAGATAAAACTTCCGTTACTGACAGACTGAGAGACAAGATAGCCTTCAGTTACTACTTGGGGTTGCAAAGTTAAAATTAAGCATGTAGGTAGGGTTGCTAGACAAAAAAAAAATAATAATAAGATATTACTAAATAAACCGAACAGAAGTTAAAAAATAACTTAGAAAGATACTCATTTTTTCTTCTTCAGTTTAATTTTTGTACATGTAAGCATAGTTTTGTTTCAGTTTTTTACGTCTTTGAGCCCACACAAATAAATTTCCTAACGACGAATAATGACCTATAGTGATTTCTATCAAAAATTAATTATAGCAATATATATTCTATTTAAAATATCCAAATTTATAAACAACTATGTAACTATCCCAAGAATCCTCACCAGCTAAAGCTTCACTTGACTCAGCCAAGTTTCCGTTTTATTTGTAAATTTTATAACCGTCAGGGAGACAGGGACACTCCATCTTATCTCGTGTTGCTTGTTAGCGCGACGCGTATCGATGTCTGCGGCGTCACCGACAAATGGCCTACAGCTGCCGCCTACCAGCTATTCAGCTCAAATGTAAAAAGAAAACTAAAAAAGTTTCAATGCTAGATTTTTTAATGATTATGAAATTTGATTTTAGATTAAATTTAATTGAAAAATTGGATTGGACAATGATTGACTGTAAAGGTGTTGGTTGGTGGTTCGATCTCCACTTGGGGTATGAGTTATTTTAATTTCTCAGTTTTTTTAGTTATATCTCATCCCTGTATCCCACACTTGGAGGACCTGGAGACCTAGTGTAAAAACACTCCGTTCCTAACTTTCCGCTGCGTATTGAGTGACGGAACTCAACGCCGCGCTTCGATGATTACCAGAGCAAGGAAATGAAAATACAGTCACACGCTTGGGCGCCTGTTCGCTATATGGGTATATTCTATGCAAATAGTAAGGTAGCGAAAGCTAATGAAATATAAAAATAATAGGTGCATTTTAAATAACTAAATAGTTTTATAAATTTACTTAAATTAATTATAATCTTATATATATTGCACTCTTGAGTGACCTGTTAGTTATAGTTAATGATCTGATGTTTCTTTCCTTTCCGCTCTACCACCAGAGCTACAGAAGAAGAAATTAACTAAGAATTGTGTATGACAAGTGACATTTTCTAAGGGTTCAAGTTTAGTATATATTAAGTAAACGAATAACATGTAATAAAGCCATAAATAATTTAAAAAAATGAAACAGTAGTTCCTGAGGTTAGCGAAACGACCAGACAAACGTTTTTTTCATACAAGAATTTAATCGTCATAAACATACTCGTAATAGCGTAAATGGATTTGACATTTGCTGACCTTTAGAGCACAGTGACTTGAAGGTCTTTGAAAAAGCGAAATGTGATTTTTTAAATTTACATAGGCACGCCTAACGAAAATACCTTTTAGAATATATTTAAAATAAATGTAGGCCGTTATTAAATATTAAATTTTAGTATTACTTTCTTTGAACTAAAATATATCTAGCGAAATGTAATTTTCTATTGAAATGAATATTTATTTATTATCAATTATCCTAAAATATTCTTCAATTTAAATTATTTGCTTTGAGATTGAGACTTTACAAAATATTTTCTGAGAAATCTAATTATGTTTGTGGATTCGATTCCCTCCAAGCACTATTTTCATTTCTTCGCCCTTGTGAAAACAGAACTTGGCGTCAAATTCCAACACTTGATATGTGTTCTCGAATTCCGTCGAATTGGAGAACTGAGTGTCATGACACTGAGGCCCCTACCATAAGTGATACTGAAAAAAAAATTTTAAAAATCGAACGTTGGAACATTCGCCACTGTGCAAGAAACAACATGAAAACGAAATATAAGACACACTTTTACACTTTCAGACATCCACATTACTTTTAAATGGTATCATTTATCATAATCGCGTGTTTTCCTAAAGATACCTGCGGGACTTAACGCTGTGGGTACTAGAGGTACGTTTATTTCAAGCAACTTCGGTCTGGAGGGAAATGGTGCAAAAGAGCTTATCACTTATAGTATGACAAGATATATAGGTATTTTGTTTTAGCTGTGGAATGGATGGCGGTTTGTATAGAAAATACAGCTTTTGTACCTTTATTTTGATGAAAAAAAATCAATTACGTTAGGTTAGGCAACGAAATGTTTTAAAAGAATTTTTTCTCCGTCTAATAGCTTTATGATTGCGTGAGGGATAAAATCTGTGTTTAATAATTCAGCTTCATGTTGTATCCCACACACAGCAGGATAAGCAGAGAGAATCTAGTGTTAAGATATTCCGTTACGTTGTTTAATTATTAATTTTTAAACATTATATAGCGGAAACATATCTCATCTAATAAAAGTAAAAAAATATTATACACTAGCTTTTACTTGCAACTTCACCTGGTAGATAGGTAGAGTGGGCAACATCGAAATAATAAATGTGAATATTATAGTCTTGTTCTATAAACAGGCTATCCAACACTAAAAGACTTTTTCAATTTAAATCAGCCATTCCAGAGATTAAGGCGATCAACCAAACAAACTCTCCAACTTTATAATATTAGTATACATATAAAGATATATAAATAAAAGAATAGACTTAAAATATAAACCTATATTTATTTCTAACCTATATTTATTACAACTCAATGTTTAACATTTCCGTTGTCGGTTGCAAGTAATCCATCACCCGCGTAAGTTGCTATTAAACGCACCCCAAGGGTTTTGTCATCTTGTTTCCGTAAATCATTGTCATAACAAAGTAATGCCTTGACGAAATATATTTTTACATTATATTTTTGTATAAGTCTCTCAAAAGACGATGTTTTCGAGAAATCTTAAATTTTTTGGTATACTATAATAGCTTCATGTTTGCAGCAGGATGGACTTGTTCTCCGAACTTGAGGTTAATGTTTTTAGCCTTACTGGTTTTTACAACCCCTTTGGTTTGTCCCTGAAAAGAGGCTTGAGAGGATGCCGACGGCAGTATGGGCTTCCCCTGCGGGATTCGAACCTTGGTATGCCGTCGAACAGACTGGGGCAGTGTAGACAGAAGTAACTTAATATTAGCTTTTAAGGCGTTCCGTTTAAAACTTTCCTTCCAATTTTTATTTAACACGCAATACCTCTAGAATACAGGGGAAAGTGGAGAGGAGCGGAGTATTTTAACACTAGGCTCCTTTTGCCTACCTGACTGCATGCGAGATACATCGTGAATCCGCTGCTCGAGCTGAATGATGATTTTTAAATAAACTAAACTAACCTTAACCAAAATACAAGCTAAAAGAATAAAGCTAATTTCAAAACGTTTTACCAAAAAAAAGACGAAAACTAAAAAAAAGAAAAGCCAATAACAGTATAATTTGAACGAGTACAATATAGCTGAACACTGGGTACATGAGTGATTTTCTCTTAAAACACAGCATCCTTGCTGCCGTCCATGGAACGCAATCAGGACCTGTCGAAATGTCCATACGATGCTATAACGTGGAACGGACGCGTAAGCTTCAATTTTCTTTTTCCAACGCCTCCCGCTACCCAATATCGCTTGTATCAGTATACGGTATACGTGAATTCAATTACGTCTATTCTTTTTAAATTTGTACCATAAATTCAGGTTTTTAGACTAAAAATACATTTGCAATTTTCGCTTTTGGAACGTGTTG
>JAEBDU010011675.1:0-19778 GCA_016802625.1 Heliconius numata
GCGGGATACAGCGTGAAGCTGATTTGATTTAATTTTATTTATATTTATAGTTACTTAGTAGAATTCTAAAAAAGATAAAACAAGTAAACAAATATGTAATTTAACGATCGTCTATCGCATTTCAAGACATATTAAAGTAACATTAGATATCTGTTATTCAACAAGTGCCAGGTCAAGAATAAGAGGTTTCGTCCTTTAGTTTCAAATTTCTGTTATACATTACTGTAGGTGTTTTAAGTGTCAAATGTATAGTGTTATTTACAGGTATAATTTGGATTTTAACATTTGATTCAAATCTTTTTACTGTATACAGGTTGTTTTTATATTCACAATTTAAAATTAATACAATAAGACAACTATAGAAGTTTTGCTAAAAATTTAATAGTGACTTTTTCAAACAAAATAAAATTATAGTTGAAAAATTCATCGATAAAACGACGAAAAATTGTATTAAAAAGGTACTTTTATATACATTGAATAATCGTTGTTATAAATCAATATTACTTTTTATATACTGCTCGTAAGCATCTCAGATTACAGTGCATTTGAACTCTATTGAAAACACAAATATGTACTTTAAAATAAAAAAAATATGGGATGTCATAACCTAGGTTCCCAGGTTCCCTCTGCCTACCTTGCAACGTGCAGGATACAGAATGAAGCTTATTTATACATTTTTGATTATATTATATATAATCAAAAATGTACCCATGTACGAGACCATTGTGGCACAGTGGCATAAGCGTGTCACTGTAAGCTCGACGGTTGTGAATTCGTTTAAGACTCGAGGAAATGAATTATTATTTATTAATATTTTTATTTCTTCAGTCTGGTAACAAGGCAAAACGTTGAGTTCCACTACTCAACACAGGTTTTCTCTGCTGATAGCTGATTCTGTATAATGCAGAATACATCATTGGCTATATACATCTTACATACCACATCTATCCAAGTCAGTTTAAATAAATAAAGCATAATTTACGAAATCTTTTAATTGGTTCCTTTTACATGAAGTTAACACATATAATAATAACATTATTAGATCACTAATTAAAATTAGATTATTATTTCTAACTTAAAAGATATTCTTTGTTTAGTAAATAAAGAATTTTGAAAGAGTGGAGAAACTAAATTCCAAAGGTAAATGGAAATGGTAAGTGGAAATTTTCTCTTACTTTAGTTTTTTTACACCATTGTGTTTATAATAACATTAAAATGTTACATATGTTATAGGAATTATTTGTTTATTTAAATATGTTTTACCATACAAAACAATTGGCAATTATATTTCTTATAACATTATTATTATAATAACTATGTGGTATATTGTAATTTAGATGTTTTCATTAAGTAAAATAAGCATTTAGAATATTTTATTTGCAAGTTTCAAAACCCCTTTACTGCGGATCATTAATCAGTATTTGGTATGGTGGTGGTCCAAAAATGCCTGATACCACTGAATGGAATTAATATTTTTTATGTTGTAAAGAAAATCGAGAATCAAATAAAAATATCATCTGAATAAGGATTGATACCACAGTATGGGAGTAATTATAGTTATTAATGACAAAATAATCAAATACAACATTATTTTAATTTTTACAAGTACTTATATTTGAAACTCTATATACAGTCATCTGTCACCACAAGAGCCTTTTTTTACATTTTATGTGTCAATTTTCACAATTTTCTAAATTCTGTGAATACAGTTAGAAACATAACCCTACTTTTTTTATATTTATCTCTGTACAATAGTAAAAAACACAAAGCTATCAGTGGCTCACCATCAGGTAAAATGCATCCATGCATTTGCATTGCATCAGATTTATTTTGGGCAATTTTAGTGAAGTTGTTAACTATAACAAGTTCATCATACAATATAAATCACTAAACTCCCATACAATTTTGATTTACAAATAATGAATGTAACATAATTGCAATATTTATATAAGTCTCCGTTCCCCACTTTCTGCCGTATTATGAAGGCATTGCATACAGAGAACAGAACTCAACACTGCACTTTACCTGTTGGTTTTGTGTTTGTTTAAGTTATAGCATATAAAATTTAAATTTTGTTATCTATTATAGGCACCAGGCCTCCTTAATTCCTATAATTGTGGCTTAATGTCTTTGTTGAGAATTAATAATGGATTTTGCATATCAAGTTGGCTCTGTGCTATGTCACTTAAAGCTCCTTGCACCTTCTCCAACAGACTTTCACCTTGACGGACCACCTAAAACAACAGAAGCTATAATAAATAATCATAAAAATGATATATATTAGTTATAAAAGATATTTAGAGCCATTTTAACTCACTTCTTCTAATTGTTCAGCTGCCTCTTTATTTTCTGCTTCTAATCGCCGCAAACTCTGCACTTGAAGTTCAGTAGAACTTTCTTCACTTGGCAATGACTCTATTAATGTATCTATGTCTTTGGCACACCGGGATATCAAAGTTGCAAAAAGCATAGCATAGTCTTCTTGATTCTGTTGTTGCTGAGGAGTTTGTGAACCACTGCGGTCGAAGCCATGGAATTTACTTGGTGTTGAAAATTGTTGCAGTATACCAATGCTGTTACAGAAATGCTCAGCTTGCTAAAAAAAATAATTATGTGTTACGTCAAAACGAAAAAACAGCGATGTAGATACTTTCATAAACATTGTCTATATCAAACATATGAAAGTTGTACATATACTTACTTGATTTATTGTATCTTGCAATTGTGTCAACCTGTCGGCCATGGTTTATTTATGGCGTTGATTTTATGTATGTTATAGTTCAAATTCTTTATTTCAAGTAAGAAGAAGAAAACATAAACTTATAAAATAACAAGAAAATCACACCGAATACATAAACCTTAAATAAAAATATATAAAACTTGTATAAAACTGAACATGAACTGTCAAATCTTAAGTCTTGACCATGTGACAGCTAAAGAACAAAATATGATAGATGTCATTTTTGCGACAGATAAAATTACACGAAAACATTACGACGCCACACTCATATTGTTCGCCTTTCATGAAATATAAAATTAATTAATAATTACCCAAATCATTGGATATTATTATTAAAAAAAAACTTTCTTGGTTATCTATCTATTCACCCCGCGATTTCCTTGTAATTTTTCACAAAATTTTGTGTGATAAGATTTTTAAAATAATTAAATATTATAAAAATAATAATAATTAAGTATTAATGTTAACAAAGATAACCGTACCGTAAGTGAACAGTAATGTAGTTTTATGTTTGAGAATAGTTTCAGATAATGCACATGAGAGACAACAGAAATAAATAAAAAAGAAGTAATTTATAAGAAACAAGACATTAAAAATTTAATTATACTTTTAGTGTCTTGTTTTTTCTAAATAAAAAAGCTTTATTAAAAAAATCATTTTATTAATAAAAAAACCGTTACATAAAGATATTTCAGTCTTTAAATAAGCAAAATAAAGATAGTGGAACCAATGTTGCCAGATTTTCTCTCTGTGAAAAGCGGGATTTTTGAACATTTTAAGTAAAAAACGGGACAAATCGTTTTATGAGTATTTAATTTATTATTTGAGTTTTATAAAGCTTTCAATGGTGGTAAATATTAATATAAAATATTTTTAATAGAAAAACGCCACTATTCCTAAAAACGATAGTTATTTATTAACCATAATATGTAAGACAGTTAAGTCGTCAGAATAATTATACGTTAATTACGTATAATAATAATAAAGATGATATATTTCTATAAAATTGTTAGTAACTGATTAAATCTTAAGTTAATCAAAAGATATTTCTCACAGTCCGTGGAATAATCTGTATAAAAAGCGAGACCATGCCTGTCCCGTGACCGTCAGCATTGGGTAGAACCAATGGCCACACTTTGTCGCTTAGCTGAAGTGCACAAAAATATATAAAAAAAATTAAAAAATATAAAAAAATTTAAAATAAAAAAAAAATAAAATTTATACATTAGTGAGTATTGAGCCTACTATCGTCAAAAGTTACGTTATTATTTTCTGATTTTTGATTTTTTATTATACAATTATTTTGCATAAAATGAGATAATAAAAGACAATTCAAGTATTATATTTTATTTTCAGCAGGCTGCGAGCTAGGTGTAAGTTATATATTGCTAAAGCAAAAATATAATTTGGATTAAAATAGTTTATTATTGATTGGATAAAGTGTACACTTAAAAATTATAAATATCATTAAAGTCAAATGATATGAAATTTTAATAAATTTAAATATAAATAAACATTATCACAGGTATAGTAGGCAATAAAACAACACAACAATTGCACCATTAGAATGTGAATCACTTTTTCAATGGATATTTTTTCACTTGAAAGTGTATAAAATTATTCACTATTATTGTAATTCTAAGGCCTACCTAGATAACCTCCATGCTATGTTATTAAAAAAAACAAAACAAGTATAATCTTTTGACTAGATACTGAAAACAACAAAATAGATTTTCTTTCAATAAGCTTATACTTAATTCTTACTATATATTAATACTTTGTTGACTAGTTATTTGAATAGGATAAATACTGAGTTTATTTTATCTACATGCTATATCCTGTACATAGCAAAGTAGACAGGGAGAAGCTAGTGCTAATACACTCCATTTTCCATTTTCTACCCATTTTTTAAGACAATAAATACTGCGTTAAGATATATAAGTACCAACACTTAACATTGTATATTATAATAGAATTATAAAAATGTTAACATAATTATTAAGAATTCAATAGGGAACACAACTCAAGAGAGAGGCAAATGCACAACAATTGTTTCTGGACATAATATATAACAGTCTTACAAATATGACATTATATGTTTAAATGGCTATGTAGTATATAAATATATAATTAATAAATACTATTTTATACAGAAAAATTGTAATAAATAAATGATTAAGTAAGTATTTTTATAGTATTCCAAAAGGAAAATATTCTTAACATAAATAATCAATAAGTGATTTTTTTTGCATGTTTAATGGCAAAACTAAATGCTACATATTGTGAGAAAATTAAAATAATTAATTCCTCTAACTGGATATTGAACCGACAACTGTAGTGTGTAAACACTAGCCACTGTGCCATTGCAGCAAGAGACTCATTGATAAATAAAGTTCTAGATTTGGTGAAGTTATTTGGCTTTAATAAGCATAACATAATTTAAAAATAACAACAAAGACAAAATTTATTTGAGTTATTGTGCCAACATTCCCAATTTATTCCTCAACTGTGAATCTGGGGGCAAAGCTAATGCCCATTTACGTAAACCTACAAGAAGTACAGAGCTCATAACCAATATTGCACCACATATTGAAAATTTACTAGGCATCTCATCAAAGAACATAACTTGCCATAGGAAAGCAAAAACAATATCTGCTGATCTAGCAATGGCAACAGGTCCAGCCTGCTCCATCTGTAAAGACATTGTGAGTAAAATCTGACCTAAATAACTAAATAAGGCGAGGCACACAACTAAAAATCTTTCTGTACCACAATTTGGCATACACAACACCCCAAATACAAAAGAGTAGAAAAGTGTTTGCACAATTGCAATGGCTCCAAAATTGGTCATGATTACAGAAAAATGTAATCCCTTTAGCACTCTTAGCAAGACATAGGCATTTGCCCCAAAGATTGTAGACACAAAGGCGGCTATTGCACCCCTCAAACTATTATAATTCTGATTAGTCTCAGATGGTGTATCACCAAATATAAATGGAGGATGAGTGATTAATATAACACCAATTAAAGTAAGAATAATGGATATTGTATTCCAAATACCACATGGTTCTTTCAAAAAGACTCTTGCAAAAAGTGCAACAAACACTGGTACAGAGAAAACAATAACAGACGCATCGGCAAGAGGCATGTTTCTGAAGGCATAGAAACTTAACATTAAGCCGACTGTTCCAACAAAAGAACGCAAAATTAGTAAAACACGTTTACCTGGCGGGAATATCGGCTGCTCTGTGTATATCACAATGGGTATTGTCGGTAGTAGTACTCCTATGAACCTGAACATTGCGAGTTGCATTGGGTCAATATTTACTAAACTTTTGACGATAACTGAACATAACGAAAAAAATAACGACGATAATGTCGCTAGTATCAATCCAAGGTAAGGACATCTCTTGATAAGTGGTCTTTTGTTCTCCAGCAAATTTGGTATAGATTCGTCGCCGCTACCGACTGAGAGATCCACAAGATGTTGTAATTCCAAATGCTCAGGCATAGTTTATTAGCTAAAACCACACCCAACGTGAAAATATGAAAATTTAATTCATTATCTAATATAATAATATTGTTATGGAATTATACATACATTAATACACTATCAAAATAGTTTGTAAATATATTTATCACAATTTACACAGATAACCTCATTATTGTTATTTCAATATTCCAGTCCATTGGAATATTTTGCGTTACATATCAAAATCGAAATCTGTATCCATGGCTTATTTTGTTTGACGAACCAAATCTTTTGTTCTTGTGACAGTTTCTTGACAGATTCAAAAGCTCTAGTAGAGCTTTTGAATCTGTCAAGAAACTACAGCTGCTTTACAACACAGAATAAAAATAATATTTTACTTATATATTTCCATTGCTAATTTACAATATAATTCGATAAAAATGTTTAAGCATTTATTGGGACAACAGTTTTAACTATTTTACCACACTTAAATAAAAATCGTCAAATAATAATTTTATTATAAAATGTTCGAGTCCCAAACATTATGTTATCTCTTTCTTTTCAATAATAATCGTGTACTAATAGAAAGAGATAAATTGAAATAAATGAATACATGTACTAATTTTATTGTAAATTTTGATAATACTTTTCTCTTTAAATATTAATTTATATTCTAGTTTTGAAAAACGTAACATTAATATAAACATTATTTAAAGCTAAATATTAACATTTTAATAGAATAGTATATATTTTTATTCATATGTCACAGATATTTGTCTCTTTCATACATGTGAATATGCGAAGCTATGAATATATGTTTTAAATTATTAATTTTAAATTTAAAGAAAATTGTTTTGTATTTTTTTTTATTATTATAAATACAGTATACTTAAATATATGAACGTGAAATAGTCATACTAAATAATGACCATAGCGATGTTGCGCAATTATATCTATCTCACTCTATCTTATAGAGTTACCTCAATTCGAAAATGACTTTCCCCCTCCAATACGCTCGCTGGCAGGAGTGACTTCATACCTATAAAGCTATGTCTGTCTTTCTTGCGTACGTCCGTTTTATTTATCAAAAAAATTAAAATGTCACCAATCTTTGTTTATACGTATCCAAGTTACAGTGTGAAAATATTTTAAATATATGGTGAAAGTGTTTTTTTAGTGTTTACAATAATATACGAACAAATTAGTGAAAGCTGTACAACAAGGACAAAAACAGCTCGATCGGTGCCCTTCAAAATGGCTGCCGTGAATAAATCGCAGAAATATAATTTCGAAAACATATGTCGCGCTTGCTTGCAGATAAAAAAGGACATGCGACCTTTATTCGAGCAGCTCACTGCTACTATGCTAATGGGGATATCAAAAGTGCAGGTGAGATGACAAAATGATAAAATTATTTTTGGAAAAGCTGTTGTCTCTTTCTTTCTTGAACGCTTTCTCATAAGCGAGACACGACCAGAGCGAGCGCGAGTCATCTTTGTTTAGAAGTCATCGTCATTCAAGTCTTCGATACTTAAGTATCCTAGGAATTTGTTGAGAAATATCTGTCTGTCCCTTTCTAATTTCAGCCGTTTCGAACAATGCTAGAAGGAGATATTCGAAAATATTTTAGTTACAAATATATTTAGAAAGTTTTAAAGTTGTCATTGTAAACTTTCTGGCTAATGGACTGAGAGCTTTTAATTTATTTTTTGTTTCAATATTTCATTATTATTTCAATTTAAATTAATTTAGATTATATATAATTAGGTTTCAGAAGTGAAATATAAAAAGAAAAATATTACAACACTAATATTACTAAATACAACCTTATTAATTGAAAATCAAAATATCTATCAACTGAAGTTTAAATAACTAGAAACTTATATAACATACCAACAACATTCGAAAACAGATATAGGTACCTACCGCAGCTTTGAGTACCGCCACGAGCCGCCATCGGACAAAGTAGAGGGTCTACTAATAAAGTAGATGATACCAAAATAAATGGTCTTGACAGATGGATACTCTGTCTGGTATATCTATCTGGATTGGGCGGTCCTCCGCGCCAACTGAAATTAATATTACATATTCATGTATAGGTATGACATACGGTCTCTTGGAACACAGATTTAACCTTAGTTAAATCTTACTTAACTTACTTCTAAACCTAAATTAATGAAAATTGGCAAGAAGTGGGAACTTACATTACCAATTTTTAAAAAATCCGAAAAATGGATATTTATTTAATATACCATTGAAAAAAATCAGTATAAAGTTATATTTGTAGTTAATTTTATACAAAATGAGTGCATACGCAAACTTAAGTTAATCAACCTTTATAAGCCGTACCGAAATTGATACGGAACCTTCGGTGGACCGGCCCGACTCGCACTTGACCGTTTTTATTTATTTATTAGGTGGCAGTAGGAGATGGTTTACCAGCCCAGTTATGTCTTCAATGTGTTCATCAAATATCACGGTGTCATGCCTTCAAGGAACTTGTAGAAAGAAATGATATTACGCTCAGGGAACAAGCGAAGGTAATGGCTGAAGAGACGTTAAAGCAAAATTTAGAGGTATGTATATTTTTAAAGTTTTTAATAGTACTTTTAAACTTTAAACTGGAGTTATTTAGTACTAGCAAGTAGCATATTCCGTACCTGTCACGCTAATACAGAATGCTAATTGATAATTTAAATGAAAATTGAGTTTTCCATTCGATTCTTATCTGGAGTAATGAATAATTTTAGTTTCTCCCTCTTGGCAAGACAAAGAGCGACGTTTCTCAAAGGCAGAGGCCTATTCTAGGCTGTATGCGGGATACAGCGTGAAACTAAAAAAAACGATCCGTTAAACCCGTAATACAAAACAATATTACATTTATAAGTTTTTAAATATATCAACAAAATTTAATATTTAGGTAAATAATATTTAAAGATACTTATATTTTAATTTAACAACAGAAAGAAAAGGATTTGAACTCGGTATATAGGAACATACAATTTATAGAAGTGCCAAACTTGAGTAGCACTCAGATTTTAGAAGGATTCTTCGCCGAAAGCAACGACCAGACGAACATCACTCAAGAAATATTGCAGAAAGAAGAATTCGATATAGACAAGGTGAGTGTTAAATACCTATTATTTTAATATTATTCTTTATTTGCACACCACCTATATAAAAATACAAAATAAAAAGGAAAGAAAACAAATGTACAAAAAAGGTGGACTTATGACGAAGTAGCTATCTTCCGTATAGTTTAGTGGCCAAATCGCTTTGGCTTTTCAAGAACGTGGGTTCGAGTCCCGCTACGTACTTTATTTATACATTTTCTAAAAGTATTATTTTATTAAATAATTTATTTATTAATAATTTCCTCTTACGAAATATATTACAAAAATAACCATATTTATCAATCTGCTAGCTGGATCCATTACCCGTACAACAAAAAACAGAAGAAAGTCTTAATTCCGATGAAGAAAACTATTTACAAATGGTTGTTTTCCAAGCGACCTCGTCAGTAGCGCCTGGCCGCCATGTCTGCAATCTTTGCCATAAGGAGTTTAAACATGCAAGGTGGTTAAAACTGCACATGCGATCACACACTAACTGGATAAAGGCAAATTGTAAGAAACCTCCTAAATGTCCGATATGCGATAGAACTTTTAAGGTAAGTTTTAAGAACATTTAATATATTATTCTTAGAAATGTGTATATTGTCATCGGATTTTGAAAATGTTAAAGAATACTTTTATTGCACAAATTTTATTAGGCGTTTCCGTCTATACACAATGTAATTGAAATAAGTGGAATACGAAATCTATTAACTACTTTTAATTAAACACTAGTACTATTAATTAAAAGGTATTAAAAACTGACAATAAGTCATTGATATGTAGCCACTAAAAAGTTATTAAAAGAAAGAAAGAAAAAGAAATAAATATGAACGTGTATTCATGTATATCAGATCACGTATGGATGTAAATCCACATGTGCCAAAACTATTGACTATGTACTTATAAAACTTCAATTTCAGGGGCCAGGCATGCTAAAAATGCACATGCGTACTCACGAGGAGCGTCCACCTAAACAGCCCACTTGTTCTGTGTGCCAACGAACCTTTTCCACAAAAACCCTGCTGTACCGCCATAGACAAACACATTTCGAGCAGAAAACCCATCAATGTACTGTGTGTGATAAAAGATTTTTCAGCGGCTACGCTCTTAGATCCCATATGGCGAGGCACAGAGGGGAAAGGCCGTATATGTGTGCTATTTGTTCTAAGAGTTTCTATAATCCTACTGATTTGAAGGTAATTTGTTTTTTTAACCTAGTTGTTTATATTTTCAGCTTCACGCTGTATCCCGCATGTAGTAGGGTAGACAGAGGGAGGAGGATTTACTACTAGTGTTGAGACAGTTCGCTCCTCACTTTCCGCCTAATTCTGGACCCGTTGCGTATTGAATGGCGGAGGTCAACGCTGCCTCGACACTAGAGGGATTAAATTAATAATTGAATATTGAATTTCCTCGAGTGAGAATCATCCTATTGGGCTTACACGTTCATATATGTATATGCAATATTAAATAAAAATGGACTTAAAAACAACAATAGTTAACACATTTATTAAAACAGTAAAATATAAATACATTTATTTATAAATGGATGGTACCGACATAGTCCCACACGGTAACTTTTCAAACTTCTCATCCTCCTCCTCTTTTGTTTTAAAGGCGTCATTGAAAGCTTTTTTACTACGTTTCGATAAATATATGGGGAATGTTATATTGAATCGTATTATTAAATTACCTTTTGCCTTCTTTGGGCAAGCTGGTATTGGTAGGCCTTCGTCTTCAACAATTTTTTCGTAAGTTGGCGTTATAACATCAGTTATTTTTATCCTCAAAGTTCTCGCATCTAGCGATGAGAAAACAATCGTGATACCACACAAGGCTTCTTGTAAAGATATCGTCCTTACCATCAGAAGGTCGCTAAACCCTGATCTTATGAAGTTTTCATGGGGTCTATCTTCAGTTATGAATATTACATCTGCTGGTATCCTTGTAGGGCCTTGATCACCTTCTTCCTTAAATTTTATCTCTGTTTTTGGGTAAATTCCTGGCTTAATCGGTATAGATAGAACTTTTTCACGGAGTTTTAACTCTGAACAGGACTCGTCGATGAACACGAGACGCTGTATTTTCATTTTCTTTAAACAACCTTTATATACTTCTTCCAAAGTAAGGGCTAGTGGTCTTACTAATGTGGGATCTTTTTCTTTATAGCCCTTGCCCATTGGAGATTCAAACATAGGTGGTGGGTTTTCATAATAGTCCAAAAGATCAGCATAGGGGTTATTGGTTCCGAAGAATTCGTGATATGTTCTCAATGGATCGCCATGATAAATGTAAGGTTGAATATATTCTTTTGGTCCAGGAACTCCTCGCTTAAGTCCTTCTTCTCCATATTGATCAAATATTGCTCTGGTTTTATGGTTAACTAATACTTCATAAGCTTCTCCAATTAGAGCAAAAATACGTCGTATATTTTCGTCATTGTCATATCTTTCAGGATTATATTTTAAGGCTAGCCGCCGATATGCTTTTTTAATTTCAATTTGATCGCAGGATCGCTTCACTCCCAATATACTGTAATAATCGAAGCCCATGTTGTATTTATTTTACTGCAAATTGCTAAATATTACTATAAAAAATGGGGAACTATTTTTATTATACATACGTCAATATTTGACAATTTCAAAATACATTATAATAGGAACTTTTTAAAGGATTGTTTTTACTTTAACTTTTAGGTGCACTTTAGGTTACATACGGGGGAAAAACCATTAAAATGCTCCGAATGTAATAAACAATTTAGGCGACATTCAACTTTGTGCCAGCATATGAAAAAACATCGAGGAATAAGAAACCATGTCTGCAACGTCTGTAATAAGGCCTTCTACGAAGTATCTAAGCTAAATGCACATATGAGAGTACACACAGGTAAGTTATAGGTAATTTATTAATTGTGAGACAATTTTCAGAAACAAATTAGATAATACAATACAAAAAATTGTGTATTTTTATTTTACTTTTTATATATTAGGTATGGCAGCTTTAAAAATGAATTCTGAACTTACTTATTTATTGAGTTCATGTTTATCTTGTCAAAACATATTTCTTTTGGACAAATTCTAAAATTATAATTTAACAAGAAGAATTTTGTATATGAAAATTACAATTATATTATATTCTTATAAAATTCAAAACATAACTAATTAATTCTCCATTTTATCCGCAAGGTGAGAGACCTTTCGAATGCCAATTTTGTTCTCGAAAGTTCGCCCAGCAGTCCGCTCTAATATATCATAAGAGAACTCACACAGGGGAGAAACCCTTTGCCTGTAAATTATGTCCAGCGAGATTTACTACTTCCTCAGCGAGAAATAATCATACGCTAACACATACTGGTAATAAGAAGTGAGTATTTTTTAATTTTTTATTTGTCGTATTTTTTTAAATTATTATATATATTTATGTAATGAAAATAAAATATCTTATTTTAAAGCATTGTTCTTAAAATGTTAATGTATTTTTAAAATGTTTGTAATATTATGAATTACCTTAATTTTTCCATTGAATTTATCATAGTGAGAGTTTTGTGTAATTATTTTAACGTCACAGTAAATTATCTTCCATTATAACAATTTTAAATATACTTGAACTTAATTATCTGTTTCTAGGTTCTTTATAAATTAAACTCATTTTAAGGGAAAAAAGAGACAAAAACGCTAAGTAAATATCTCATATATATATATATATAAAATATTCCAGATTTGTCTGCCCAGTATGTTTCAAAGGCTGTACCTCCAGAACAGAGTTACGTGTACACTCGTCCAAGCACACTGGTGAAAAGTTATTCGGTTGTGCATTATGTTCTCAGAGATTTAGTTCTGCTTCATACTTAGCGGTGCACCGTCGTATGCACACCGGAGAGAGGAAATATCAATGCAATGTCTGTGGAAAAGGTTAGTATATAGATATTTATCACAAACAGACAGACAGACAGAGGGAACCTAGTGTTAAGCGGAACCAGAGCCCAATCGCGGCGTATTGGTACAAGACTCGAAGAAATGAAATATTTATTTAAATACATATTATCATTTCTTTCACTAGTGTCGAGGCAAAGCGCGGCGTTGAGATCTGCCACTCACCACGCAATGCCTCCAGGATTCGGCGGAAAATGGGGAACGGAGTGTATTAACACTAGGTTCCCTTTGCCTACTCTGTGTCCGGGATACAGCTAATTTTGAGATTTTTGAGATAATTTTGCTAATTTTTTTGTTCTTCACGTACTGCCCAATTTTCGAGGCGTTGCATGTCGTGTGGTGGAACTCAACGCCACGCTTTTTTGTTTACTTATCCCGAAAATAATTCCCCCGAATGGGAATTAAACTGACGACCGTTGCATCGTAGCTGCGTCACGACGGTCTTTTTATAACCCCTCCGTGCTCATATACTATTAAAAAAAACTGTTTACAGGTTTCATAGAATGCAGTTCATACAAGAAACACATAAAAACACATAATCTAGACAAAAAGGAAAACGAAACAGCCGACAATGAAACATTTGAAACTGAACAAATAAAAGAAATAGTCGCCGAAGAGAAATCTATAGAAAAAACTGAGAATATTTTAGAAGAAACCGTCCAGGATACATCAAACATAGTGCAAAATCCACAAGAGAACACACAGAAACGTTTTAAATGTGGCTTATGTGTTAAAAGTTATATGTATTTGCATAGTTTAAAAAAACATATGTACAGTCATGTGCAAATGTGTGTGCTAGGTCCGGATGGCTCTGAGAGGATGTATGCTCTTAAGGTAAAATTTCATAACTGTTTATTGGTAAAGAGGTGAAAAATACATATGTATTTTTTATTTAAAAAAATATAATAGAAATATTTTAAATATAATAGATCTACTTGATACTGTAAAATGTAAAACAAAATGAGATAACTGATTCCTTGGTACATTTATTTATTATAGAATCAAACAATATTTATTTTTCATTCAAAACATTGCAGCAGCAACAAGAACTGCAACAGCAACAACAGCAGCAGCAACAACAACAACAGCATCAGCAGCAACAACAACAACAGCACCAGCAATTGCAACAAGTGCAGCAGGTGCAACAGGTGCAGCAGCTGCAGCAGCAAGTGCTGCAAGTGGGTAGCGTGCAGCAGCTTGCAGTGCCCATACATACGCCGCAAGGCATAGCCGTGTCTGGTGTACAGGTGAAGATCTTTTGTTTTTTTTTGTTTTTGTAGGCAGAAGGAACCTAGTGTTAAGACACTCCGTTTCCCATTAAGACACTTCTGTTCCCCACTTTGTCTTTTTCTTGAGGCATTGCATATTGAGTGGCTGAGTTACCAGAACAAGAAAATAAAAATATTAAGTATTTGATTGCCTCGAATGGCAATCATACAATACAATTGCACGCTTCTGGCCCTGCGCCTCGACGGCCTGACTCTTTGTTTTGCGATTACACAACACTACTTTTAGTGCACTAGGTTAGGTCACTATAAATAGGAGTTTAGATTAACACCACTAAAGTAAGGATTCGGTTTCAGTTACGGATGTAAAGTTATTGCGGATAATCCAGTATTGTCAGTGACGGTTACGGAAGTGCACTTCCGGTTGTGTCCGTCAGGATGAGCACTATTAGAAATAATGTAGTGTAATCGTCGCTGAAATAATTATGCATTGCTGAAATAATCAATAAAAAACAAAGATTAATGAAATATATATTATACTTTGAAAATATTATATCTGTTATATTACAGAAATTACATTTTCAAAATATCTTATTGTATCGTAATAAAACATTTCATTTTTTAGTAAGAGAGTAAGTACTCCGAGTGTGTAGTATTTAAGTAATACGTACAGCCAACAAACAAGACAATTGATAATTGTCACGTTATATTTAATTTTATAATATTTTTGTTCCAGGGTCAACAGTACCCGGTGATATCGACGGTGCAGTCACTTCAGCTGCAACAAACTCACCAACACATCAACACGGTATGTGTTACACATGTACGCATGTGTGCGTTTGTACGTGTATGTACACGTTCTTTTTAGTTAGTTAGTTTTTTAGTTTTTTTACGATAACCCAAATATATTTAACGAAATTAATTCTTTTAAGATCTGTTCAGTTTTAATGTATGATTTTATTTTAATGAATAATGAAATATCCATTATAAAATAATATAACCTGTTTCTTGTTACTCCGTTTTTATCATTTTAATTTTTTCTTAATGTATAATGTTATGTAATTAATGAAGTTTATAAATGAAAGTGTTTTCATTGTTTTCAGCAACCGCAACTACAAGTACAAACTATACAGATACATCCTCAACATCAACCCATACAAATACATGTAAGTCAAATTACAGTAAGATCGACGAGTTGTGGCTCCCTGTAGTAGTTGACTTTTATTATTTTCTTTATCTATCTATCCATCTTTTATCGATATCTTTTTCATGTTTTCAGGCGGTAGGCGTGCAGCAGGTGCAGCAAGTGCAACAGGAACAATTACACGTAGCCACGTCGTCCTGTCAGACCATGTTACCTAATATATTACAAGTAAGTAGTATTTAAATTATATTTTTATTTCATTTATTAGGGGAAATCGAAATGATTTCAACATAATCATTCGCCTAGTAAATTATCGAACCCATTATCGTCGTGTTTACGGTTAGACTGTTCCACGGTGGCATAAATTATTTAAAATTAGTAAATCTATGTAATATATTCAATTGCATTTTTTTGTGTTTTAAAATAAAACAGATATTTTATATCCAATATATTTTAGTTTATAAGATTATATACTTTACGGATTCACTCTTTTTCGAAAAGTAAAACACATATTTTATACAGTTGCAGCCGGGCGCAGTAGTGTCGGGGCTGGGTCAGGGTCTGGGGCAGGGGCTGGCGCAAGAGCTGGGGGGAGTTCACCGCATCATACTGCAGCCCAACCAGCACCCTGCCCTATACACCATACATCACTAGTGATAAACAAAGACAACAGAGTCAAGCCGCAACATAAATGTGAAAATATGTACTTAATTTGTGGCTTGACTCTCTTTATTACCAAAAGGATCGTCCTTTAACATCACTTTCAAATATATCATAAATATTATCTATATAGTACGGTTAACAAATCGCGGCCGCTGTGAAGGTATCGCTGTCTGTACATATATCATATAAGAAAACTATTATTGGGTGACATTTAATAATATAATAGAACCCAAAACTATGTTTTGGAAATTATTTGTATGTTTGTCCGTTAGTGCACGCTAATCTCAGAAACAGCTCGCTCTATTGTGTTTATTTTAATTGAATTGGCTCAAAAATTGGTTACATCATTATAAACTTCTATCATAATCTGTGATAAACTTGCTTTAAAATAATTGTTTTTTTTTTAATTGGCTGAATCTTTAGTTTCTTTTTATTTTTTTAATATATTTTTTTGTATTTTATATCTTATATTTTAAATATTTTTTTGTTATGTTAACACATCACAACTTATGAATAACCAATGACTGAAATAATCTTATGAAATAAATTTAAACTTATACATTGTACAATATTACTGAATTGAAATAATTAAACAAAATTTAAATTGAAAATGTAAAAGCCTAATTTCAAAATAGATTTTTTTAATAAACAAAGAAGTGTATAAAAACAAAATATTTAAATATAACTCTTTCATTTTATTTCCTCGAGTGGGAATCGAACCCACAACCTGTCGCGTTTATAGTCACACTTTGTACCGCTACGCCACGACTGGCCTCAATGTAACTTTTGTATATTTATTTATTAAATATACCAAGATACTGTAGTAAAAATATATATTGCTACAAAATGATCACCCATCCATATATATGTGTATCTTATATCGCTTAATTCAAGCCTTTTACAGTAAAAGTTAGATTGTTTTTATTATAATCTTATATTTTATCGTATGATATATAAATAGTATACTAAAATAATAAATAAGTAAGTACAAGAAAGGAAAGTAGAGAATTTATAATTTTTTTTCTTCATAGGTGCATAGAAAGTACAAGATTGTATACATTGTTTATTTAAAATGTAATAAAAACTTTAGTAATTTTGTTTTTGCTAATTTAGTCAATGTTTATATATTAGGGCTATATATCTAACGCAGGGATACAAGCGTGCCACTGTAAAAGCGATAGTCGTGGGTTCGATTCCCACTCAGGGAATAAAATACATAATATTTTCATTTCCTCGCTCTAACGAGCGAGGCAAGGCGTGGCGTTGAGTTCTGCCACACACCATGCAATGCCTTGTGAATACCGCGGAAACTGGTTAACGGAAGTACCTTAACACTAGGTTCCCATGTTCCCCCTGTGTAGCCTACTTAATTTTTATTAATAGTGTGCTTCAAGGTATAAGTAGTCATTCACACAATTAAATATAACTATGATCTGTAAGTTTAATATTTTGTTTATTAAAGTACATTAGATTTTAGTATAAAATTTGCACATTTTTGTATATAGCTATGTAATATAAGTAGTAGTAATATAATAACACGATTTTTATATATTTTATACAAAAAATATCAAGAGATTATTTTATAAATTCGTAGCTACAGTACAGTCAACGAGTGGCCGTGGCCGCCCTGAAGTTAAGTTTTCTGAGCCTAATCGCATTATTCACTGGGGAAGAAAATAGAAAAAATCCCAAACTCAAATCTGCGGCCACAACTTGTTGACCGTACTGCACATAAATGTAGCACTTAGAAAGCAACTCAATATTGAAAAGTTCTAGATTTATTCTATTGAAATAAACTTATTTATTTGTTGTTATATAGTTCAAAAACAATAAACAATTTTGTATGAAATCTCTTTTTTTTCACATTTTTTCTATAGTCAATTGCAACTGAAATACAAAAATTAGGAATTAATACATATCAGGCTGACAAGATTATTATTTTATCCTATACTAATAATACATATAATTATGTAAGTCTGTCATACTCATTCCTTGCAAATAAAATATGGGAGGAGCTTGAGACTGTAAGTAAAGGCGAAGGTTGTGGGTTCGATGTGAGTGGGAACTCATGAAAATAAAATATTTATTTATTAATATTTAATTTCTTCGCTCTAGTAACAAGGTTAAGTGTGGCGTTGAGTTCCGCCAATCAACAAGCAATGCCTGAAAATAGTGTGATCAGTGTCTTAACACTAGGTTCCCTTTGCCTACTCTGCTATATGCGGGATACAGAGTGAAACTGAAAAAAAAATGATAAATAAGACTCACTAAAGTTACTATCACAACATAGCTTAGATTTAAAGGTTCTTCAAAGATATTTTACAATAATTATAAACTAAAATGATTTAAGTCAATTATTAATGATTCACTCATCTCCAAGTCAGATTTCGGTTCCGCACGTCGCGTCGGTCTAGCCTTCAAATCCGATGAAACTCGAGATTAATAGGAATAGAGATAAAAATGTTATTTAGCTTCATGCTATTCTAGAGACAATGCGTGTTGAGTGTCGGAGCTCAACGCTGCGCCATGCCTCGTTATCAGAATGTATGAAAATATTTAATTTCCTTAAGTGGGAACAGAGCGAGGAAATGAAAATATATAATTTCCTGGAGTGGGAATCGAACCTACAACTTGACGGGTTTAGTCGCGCGCTTGTGCCACTGCCCCACGATCAACTTCTCTTTGTGATAATGATAAATGGGATGATAAACTTCAATGAAGTACAGTACAATTAACAACTCGTGGACGTCGTGAAGCTAGCTGTAGATTTTTCAAAATGGGAAAATAAAACAACCGAAACAAAAGCATAAATCTAATTTACACTAATTATACAAATTAAATTATAATAAAGAATAACATAAGTGATATAACTAAATTCTAATAGTATACTAAAAAGTTATATTTATTGGTTCATATACTGAAGGAAACAAAGCCATTAAATTAAGATTTCACTTTTTTTTAAATTTCTACTATTACAATTTTTATATATTTAAGTTATATATGAAAATGAAAAAGAATCCCTATGCCTGTTTAGAGATTAGACTTAGGCTTGTATTGATTAACCGTTCTACAAATCTGAGATCAATTTCGTATAAATAAAAATTTCGTCAAAATTAGTCCTTTTCATTCATATATTATGATCTATAAATGAAAACTGCATCTCAAAATAGATATAGATCTCATCTGAAGACAGGGTTGAGAAACTTATAAATACAAAATCTACTTATAAATACTAAAACTCTTAGAATGTTAAAAATGTTTCATCTATATAACAAAAAAAATCAAAATGCAATGTTCTCCACTTTTTTAAATAAAAAAAATCAACCAAGTATTGTCATTCAAGCAAAAGAAAACGTTTTAAATAAAACATTCATTCAACATTCTATATAAAGAAGCCACTGAGAACCTTATCAAGTTGCATTCTTTTATTTCAAAACAAAAAAAAAACATACTGACTGATAAAAATAAAAAAAAAATCATTATCA
>JAEBDU010011675.1:19788-96231 GCA_016802625.1 Heliconius numata
TTTTTGTCCAATGAAAGCGAGAGAGTATATTGAAACGTCTAAAAGTAAAATTCTTCAATTTCGAAGTGAAATTTAAACCCAAACCACCGTATTTATTTTAATATCTTAATTTAAATTTATTTAATTTCTTATATAATTTATAAATTGTCGTTGTTAGGTAGATTTCTTTTCATATCTTGCAGCCAATCAGTTTCACTTGGATAACAACAAATTGAGTACATTCTTGAATTCCTTTTCTTATTTATTTTTTTACTTTATTTTCTTTTTTTAGCTTCTCGACGGACATAGCAGGTTAAGTAGAAGGAAACTTGGGAACCTAGTGTTAAGATAATTTTACATTAAAACTCTTCCGTTCCATGGTTGCCGCCGAATTCTGTAGAATTTGCTTGTTGAGTGGCGCGACTCATTTTTCAAATTTTCTTATATATTAATAATTTATTCTGTATATTACATTACATTTATTTTTTCTCAACTTTCATAGGTCAGTTGAAAAACCAAGCGAACCTAAACCTTTACTAAGACCAGAAGTAGGACTAGCATCTTCTGTACTGGAGACATTACGTGAAGTTACTGACCAAGGATATCAAGAAGCTCTAGCCCGAGATGCAGCAAGAAGTGCAATGGACGCTTCCGAATTAAATATAATGGATCAAAAATCACCAAGAAATATTGTCAATATTATATTAAAACAAAAACATGATCATATAGATGACGTTATGCCCGAAGCGTCGCATGTTCAAGAAGCACGTTACATACAGCCAAAAGTACCTTTAGCCAAAAGTAACGGGAATAATGAAAATAGATTACAGTTATTTAGAAATACATTATTGCCCTTATCTAAAGTGCCCAGTAAAGGTTTGACGCACAATAAAATGTTTGATATGGAGAACAGTGCCAGTAACTTACAAGAGCAAACATTACAGCCGCCGAGAAGTAATTTATTTGATGATTTTAAATTAAAATCAGATTTATTAAAGTCGAAACTATTTCCTATAGGAAACAGTTTGGGAATAGTAAGGTCTCATTTAGACACTGAAACTATCAAAAATCGCAATATTAAGTTGCCATCATTACTAGATCATATCAAAATACCAAAAGAAAATGACCTCCGTACTATTTCCTCCAACATAAATAATATCGATAAACATAGCCAACCTGATGTCATATTATCATCTCCAAGCAATGCAGAAAAGTATGCTAATATACATTCTAATAACTTTAGAAACAGTCCTCAGTCATCATTTTTGAAAATTAATAATAATTTAGACTCAAAGAGAAATAATTTAAATATAAAAACCTCTAATAAAATCAAGAATACATCTACTCAGCGAGAGTCAACATTACTATACAATAATGATAGAAGTGACATCGATGTTGCGGAAATATCTGACAATAATAACTGTAATGTATATAACGGAATCGAGAACGATGGAGTTACAAATGATAATCATGTTCTTACAATTGATACTGCATCAAGTCCATCAGAAGTTTTAGAAGTAACGCCATCTGCAGCAAATGACGTGTTACAAATTAATGAAAATGAAGATTGTGACATAGTCGATGAAGAAAATATTGATGGTGAAATGAACAGCATGGGCGATAATTTTCAGCATACCAACGTAGATGAAGTTGTTCCTTCATACAATAATGAACTACTTTGTGAAGAAAATCCAGATCTAGTGCAATTAAATTCTATGAATACTGTTAATAAAAACGCAAAGGATGAAAATTTGTGTGATATTAACGATTTTGATGCTAGTGCTAGTAGCAATATTCCCCAAACTACAAACTTACAAGAAATCAGCGATACTAATGTTCGATTAAATAATGTTAATGAAGCCAAACGAATAGATCATTTAAATTTTTATGAGCAGCGATCAGTCGATGAAAATACTTTAAAATCAACAGCAGAAAACATCGGAATAGATGATAATCGCAACGTAAATCCGTTACCGAACATAAAAAAAAATATTCTAAAAACATTAGAGAATTTCAAGAAGACCAATGAACAAATTCAAGAAAAACTCAAAGCTAATGTTCAAGATGCTTTACAATCACTCGTGAAAAAGAATTCTGTTGTTGAGACCGAGTCCTCACCAAACACAGTTGATTCTAAAAAAGCCGATGACGATAATAAAAAAAATAACATACAAACAATGGATTTACAAGAAATGTCGAATCGTATTTTAAATCTAAGTAATATAAAAGAAAATGAAAAATTCAGATATACTTCACAGTCGAGAGAAAATCAACCAAATGATTTTAAATACGATAACAATGATGAGCAATCTAATGACAACTATGTAAGAGTATCAGAGTTAGATGCATCTGAGCCCTTAAATGACATTTCATTCACAGAGAAATTAAAGAGCTCTGGGATATTGAACTCAGCTAGTAACGATCATAAATTAAAAGAGATACAACCGAAAACATTAGACGATCCTTGTGTGAAATCTCCTACAAGTTCTAAATTGATTGAATCTAGTATTAAGCTGGATCAAAACGAAATGATCTCTGAAGCTAGTAGTCCTGTTGTTAGTAGTACACATCATGTTGTCCAACCAAAAAGTTTCAACGTAAAAAATGTTTTAGACAACTTTAAAACATCTGTAACAGATTTTTTCAATAATCAAAGAGAGTCAATATTACTTCCATCAGTCCGTGATAGTGAAAATGATAATACATTAATTAACGCTATATATGAAAAAAATGCACAAACATCTGAAAACTATTTACCAAGAACAAATAACCATCAAAGGTTAGATCTCCGTCCGAAAGTCAAGAATTCCAATAGTAATTTAAATTCATATAAGGCTAAAATAGCGGTGCCAGTGTCATTAAACAGAGAATCTTATAGAGACAATACTGAAAATAGTTCACCATTTAATACTTTACGAAGCCACATTGATACGTTTAATCCATTTCATCTAAAAAGATTAGAGAAAGATAACGCTGACAAATATAACATAGGTTCGAAATCAGAAATATTTAACACGCTTCGAACAACACCTCAATCTACTGATGACTATCAATTTAAACCTCATAACGTTTTGAAAAATATTCAAGATGCATTTGATTTACCATTGACAAAACCGGTATTTCGAAATGAAAAAAAAATGTTAAGTAAAACTAGTCCTAGTGATATTTTTGGAACTATTTCTAAAACAAATAATGACTTGAACGAAAAATTTAGAGCATTTCATTTGGAGTTAAATGATAAAATTTCTTCATTTTCACAAAAAATTGCTGATGCTAGGCATATGCAGGCAAAAAGTGAACCGAGATTCAAAAATATTAAAAATATTAGTACTTTGAAACACACTAAACTACCCAATGTAAAAGACAAAGACATTGGCAGAACATCGTTGTTGACAGTAAAAAAAAGCCCATTAAAATTAAATATTCCGCAGAGCTCCAACAAGTTAGTCAAAAAGCTAAAAAATCCTACACAAGTAACATTGGATTCAAAAACATCACCATCTATAGCATATGCTACAAAATTAAAAGATGATGCTGCTAAGCGAAAAGGTATAAAATTAAAATCGTTAAAAGAGAATAAGGTCACAATTATGTTTACAACAACAATTCGACCGAATTTGACATTAAAAAGGAAATATCCATTAAAATCACAGAACTCAAATCCGGAAATAAAATCCGAATTAAAATCGAGCGAACCTAGAAATTCAGCAAGCGAAAGAATTGTATCACGAGTACCATTTTCAAATAGACCATCTCCAAACGAAGAAGAAATGTCCAATTATGATGAACTAGCGTCTGAATATAAATTTCACGATCGGCCTAACACCAATAACAATTCTGAAGGCACGAATAGAAGAAAATCAGCAAATTCTGTAATATCTAAGATACGAGAGGCAGTCAAAGTTAAAGCCAATGGGGGTTCTAGAAAAATCGATGATAATAATATGTTAAGATCTGACCCAAATGAAGTATTATCAGCCTCCGATTTAAACCCTGTTGCTTTAAAAGAAAATGTGCCGTATAAATGTAAAATGATGTGTTTTGAAGACCATGGCGTTGTTTAATAGTTATAAAATTAACTAAAATATAGATAAAATATAAGAATTATTGTTGTAAATAGTTCTAACGTAATATTTAGTAATAATTATAATAAAAATATATAAAAAAAAAATTTTTTTTTCTTGAATCAGTTTCACAATTACAATACGGTAGACAAAAGTTACTAAAGTTACCCTTTTCACACCAGAAGAAAAATAATGAAAACTAAGAAAAATCATAAAATCAAATATGCGCAGCCATCAGTCGACATCGGAGCGGCCACGACTCCTTGAGCGCACTGTAGTAACAAGACTTGTATCGTTACTGGGAAGTGAAGTGTCTAACTTCATACAGTATCCACTTACCAATGCTAATGGAATTTGTTAATGAGTAGATAGCATGTCTTTTAGAAAATAAAATTAAATAATGAAATGAAAAAAGAATTAATCTGTCGTGGCGCAGTGAAATATTTAATATTTTCTTTGCTCTGGTGTTGAGGCAAAGGGCGGCATAGAGTACCGTCAGTTAACACGCAATGGCATCAGAATTCAGCAGAAAATGGGGAGCGGAGTGTCTAAACACTAGGCTCCCTCTGTCTACCCTGCTACTTGCGGGATATAGCGTGAAGGTGAAAAAAAATGTAGAAAAATTGGAAGGAGATAGATGTACCTATTTATGATAAGTACTTCATGCCTTACCAATGCTTATAGACTGTAGGGCCTATAAGGCTATTGTTTGTAATTACTAGTTAGATTTTTTTATGATTTCCGAAGTCCAATTAAATATTTTGCAACTTAATTTAAATTAACTTAAGAATAATAACCGCCTTGTTGCGTAATGGAAACATTAATTCTGTTACATACAAAATATATTTAATGTAAAAAAAAGGACGAATTATCGTCATAATAAATATTAATATGCTGAAATTACAGACCATTAAAAGTAAATAAACACTTCCTGGCATGTAAATTAATTACATATAGACTTGTGAAACATTATTTTAATAACTAAATCCATGATATATTTGTTCTTGTTTTTAAAAAAAATCTAATCAGCTTCTCGCTATATCCCGCATACAGCAGGGTAGACAGAGGGAACCTAGAGTTAAGACACTCCGTTTCCCTCTTTCCACCGAATACGCCGTCATTGCTTGTTGAGTGGCGGAACGCAACACCTCGCTTCGCCTCGACACCAGAGCGAAGAAATGAAAATTTCCTTTCCTCGAGTGGGGATCGAACCCACAACCAATCGCGTTTATAGTCCCACACTTGTACCCCTGCGCCACAACTGGCCTGGCCTCACTGTTTTTAAATCCGTTTAAAAATATTTACTTTGACCTCAGGCTGAACTCTTAACAAACTGTAGATGATTATATCAGTACGCGCTGAGCATGCTCTGTTGTCGTACGTTGATAAAATGAAGTTAGCCCATATATTTATGTTTATTGTGTTTATATTTCAAGGAACTGTTTTTGCGGGTGAGTTTCACCATTTAAGTTTCATCATTTATATCAGTTTGTGTAATGTTATCTTTTTTATAATAATATTTAACTTTTTGTACCTATAGTTACCTAATTATTTATTTATTATCTTTGGTGAAGAAAAATATACAAACAAACCTTAGATTTAGTCTAAATGTAGTAGATAGGCCCAGATAAATTAAAAAGCGGACTGTATATATATATAGGTTTACTTCTGGTTAGGTTTCAAATAAATAAAAATAAAAGCGTGCGATCGCGTTGTAATCTTGTGATGCTGTGTGGTAGTAATGGCGCGCTCGGAGTGGTCGAGCCGCGCCGCCCGCTCCCCTCGCCGCGTTGTAGACTTGTGTTAACGATGTGTGCGTTAACATATTCCCAGGCCACCATGGAAAGGCCAGCCCAGCTGATGTAAGAATGCGTCGTGTTCAGTCCGATGGTCTATCTTGAAGTGGGCATATCTTATGAAAAGCCCTTCTGATCGTCCCGGCCATTGTCTTGATATCCGCTACTCGAGTCTCTCCGTCAGCTCCCGGATACAGCTTGATTATACGTCCCAGAGGCCATTGTGCCACCGGCAGCGCCTCGTCCTTTACGATGACCAGCGAGCCTTCTGTGAGCGCGCCTTGTGAACGATGCCAGCGCGTCCTTTGGTGTAACTGAGAAATATATTCCTTATTAAAGCGTCTCCAAAAATGCTGGCGAAGAAGTTCGACCCGTTGATGCCGCGGCAGCCGTGCCGGGTCGCAGTCGGACATCCGTGGATGAGGTAGCACAGTTAGAGTACGACCAATTAAAAAGTGGAAAGGAGTGAGGGCTGAGAGATCAGATGGATCGGATGAAAGAGGCGTGAGAGGCCTCGAATTGAGAATGCCTTCTATTTGGACTAGTAATGTGTACATTTCCTCATATGTGAGGTGTGCCATCCCTAGTACTCTTTTGAGATGATGCTTCACTGATTTAACAGTGCTCTCCCATAGACCCCCAAAGTGGGGTGTATATGGGGGAATGAAATGGAAGTTTACACCTTGTTCTGCAGCACAACTGTAAATTGACTCACTGTGATTTTTGAGAAAGTTGGTGATCACACGAGCAGCACCCACCAGATTTTTCCCATTGTCTGAGTAAATGTTATTAGGTTTACCTCTGCGAGAAATGAACCTGTTAATTGCTGCTATGTAAGACTCTGTCGTCAGATCTGTAACCAACTCCAAGTGCACCGCTTTGACTACAAAACAGACGAAAACACAAATGTAAGATTTGATAAGCACACTTCCACGCCCCTTACGGTTGTTGATCATAATTGGCCCAGCGTAGTCAACACCTACGTCACTAAATATAAAGTTTGCGTGCAGTCTCTGTTCAGGTAACTGTCCCATGATAGGTGTTACAGTTTTTCCTTTAAACCTTTTACATGTTACACATGATTGTGTAGTTTTTCTAGCCAGGTTGCGACCAGAAATTGGCCAGAAAACTTGACGTATGTGTGACAACAACAGTTGTGGGCCAGCGTGTAAAAGTGTGATGTGATAGGTTGCGAATATGATTTTAGTAATGTGATGAGCTGGGTGTAGCAAGATAGGGAATTTTCGATCGTAATTGTATGGCGATTGTGCTAACCTTCCGCCCACACGAATGAGTTGATTATCTCCTATGAAAGGATTAAGTGAATTTAATTTATGTGTTGCAGGTAACTGTTTGTTATGTAATAATAGTTGATATTCCTCAGAAAAGAAATCTAATTGTACTATCTTTGCTAACTGATACCTAGCTGAATTAAGTTCACTAGTTGATAAGGGCCTGACGTCACCTATTTGACACACCTGTTGATGTTTATTTGTACTGCAATTATTGTTGTATGATTGTTTATGTTTGCAATGATGAATGAATCGAAGTATGTAAGCTACGATGCGTGTAAGTTTGTTGAAATTTGAGTATTTGTTAACAAATGAATTACTGTTAAGTACATCTCTGTGCGTGAGATGTGTTTGCGACCGGACTTCTGGAAGGTCAGATACGCTGAGATGCCCTGGTTGTTCAGGCCAGCTGTGATTATCATCATTCCTTAAAAAGTCAGGTCCTGAAAACCATAAAGGTGTGTGAAGTAATTGTTGTGCATTGGTACACTTTGTGATGATGTCTGCTGGATTTTGTTTGGTTGGTACATAGTACCATGACTGTGGATCCGTATGTTTGAGTATGTCTGTGACTTTGTATTTGACGAATGTTTGTAGTTTGTGTGCAGGTGAATTTATCCAGGATAAAACAATTATCGAATCACTCCAATAATAACACTTACACTTGTTTATATTGCGTAGTGAGTTTAAAACTTTATTACTTAAATGAACACCGGTGAACGCGGCACATAATTCAAGTCGCGGTATGGTAAGTGTTTTTAAAGGAGCCACCCGTCCCTTGGCTATTAACAATTGAACACTGATATTGCCGTCTGATGTGTAGGTACGTATGTATACGCACGCACCATACGCCTGTTGCGACGCGTCGCAAAAAATGTGGAGTTCAATGTTATCGCGCGACGAGTCACGGAATGCACGCCGAGGAATAGTTAATTGATTAATAAAAGATAACGATTCTACGAACTTCGCCCATTGTTGTTGTATTGAAATCGGTATTTCACCGTCCCAACTGATGTTATTTATCCACATCTGTTGCATTAGTAATTTAGCCTCGAGTATGCAAGGGCTAATGAGACCTAGTGGGTCGAAAATATGACCTATAGTGGATAAAATTGTGCGTTTTGTGATTTGCTTATGTGATGCAAATTCTGAATGTACTGTGTATGAAATTGTATCGTTGTGAATGTTCCAAAAAATGCCTAATGTTTTTGATGGATCGTTAGAACTAAGATTAACTGTTGTGTTGTCTGAATCATTAAAACCTAGTTTTTCAAGAACGGGGGGACAGTTAGACAGCCATTTTCTAAGTGGAAATTGATATTTCTTTAATTCGGAAAAAACTCCATTAGCAATTTCTAATAGTACCTGCTCGTCATCTGTCCCCGTCAAGAGGTCATCACAATAAAAATCATGCAAGATGATCTCGGAGACCAGTTTGTGATCATAATTGTCTGAATGATTTTGTGTGTTTTGACAATTTAGGCCTATTTGTTTGATGCAGCGTGTTGCTAGGTACGGCGCCGATGCCGTGCCATATGTGACAGTGTTGAGCGTGTATGTTTGCAGGGGTTCCGTTGGATTGTATCGCCATACGATTTGTTGTAAGGGCCGCTGATGTTCCACCACTGATATTTGGCGAAACATTTTTTCTATATCAGCTGATATTATATACCTATGTTGACGAAAGCGTATGAGTATAGAAATAAGATCGTCTTGGACAACAGGTCCTACAAACTGAATGTCGTTGAGCGATAGCTTTGTGGATGTTTTTGCGGAACCATCGAACACTGATCTGAATTTTGTTGTGGTGCTTGACTCACGTATAATACCATGATGTGGTAGGTAGTACACAGGTGAGCGCTGTATGTTTGTGTTGGTGCTGTCTGCACCTGATTGTATGATTGATTTATTATGTTCTGAATGAATGAATTTATTTTTCTGTGAATGTTTGTTTAAAGTCATGTGACCTAGTTGTATGTACTCTGTTATGAATTTTGAGTACTGTTGTTTATGTGTAGAATCTGAATTCATACGGTTTTCTACGGAATAAAACCGTTTTTTGGCTTGATAGTATGAATCACCCAAGCATTCAGGTGATTTTTTGAATGGAATAGTGACAACAAATCTGCCATCACTTTGTCTTGTGGTTGTTTGACTAAAAATGATTTCGCAAGCATCTGAATCGCAGGGTTCGTTGATTTGAGAATTAGATAAGCTATCTAACTCCCAAAAGCGGGATAACTGATCTGAATTGTCGTTATTAAAAAAACAACTGTTTGTGTGTTTGTTGTTGTTTGTTGTGGACCCTGAAACTAACCAGCCTAATTCAGTTTCGTGTAGTGTAGGCTGTTGTTTACCTAAATGAATCTGACCCCTGCCAATTATTTGCCAGAATATTTCGGCGCCTAGCAATAAGTCAATTGGGGCGGGTTCATAAAACTGAGGGTCGGCTAGTTTTATATGTTTAGGTACATTTAAACCTTGTGGATCGATGCGCATGTGAGGTAATGAATGTGCTATTGTATCAAGTACCAAACATGACAAATTGGCTGTGAAAGAACTATTATATGATTTTATTATAACATTTGTGCGATGAAAAATTTTTGTATGTTGTTGATTTATGCCTGAGACTGTACCGCGAATGGGTTCGAAAGTGAGATTGAGCTTTGTACCCAGATTATTTGTGATGTAACAGGAGGTACTTCCATTGTCCAGCAATGCTCTCGCCAAGTGTGGTTTTCCATCACTGGCGATGACTTGTACTACGGCGGTGGAAAGTAAAACTGAGGTGTGTTGTGAATTACTGTTACTAGCGAGTGTGGTGTGCGCAGTGTCCTTGGATGGTTCCTTATGTATGTGTAGCATTGTGTTATGTTTTTGTTGACAATATTTACATGCTCCGCCACGACAAGATTTTGTTTCGTGACCGTTATGCAAGCAGTTCGCACAGAAGTTGGAAAACTTGGACACCTTTTCTATCCTCTTTTCCACTGTCATTTGTTTAAATTGTGGACAAGCGTATAGATAATGGTGACCTTTACACAAGGGACAAGGAATGCGAGAATGTTTATTATCTTTATTATCTGATTTGAATGATTGTGGTTTTAAATCTAATTTATGTATGTGTTTAGCGTCTTCAATATTTTGTAAAAGAAGGGAATGATCACTAATACATGTTGTTAAATCTTGAAATATAGGCTTATCCCTTGTAATTTTTTTAATTGTTTCATTCCAATATCTGATTGTTGCAATGTCTAATTTGGAGGTAATAAGATAAATTAACATTGTATCTACTGTGGGTTCGCCTAAATTATTAAGTGCTCTGAGGTTTTTGTTTACTGTGTCTAGTAATTGTCTGAGTGATGTTGCAGATTCCTTTTCAATGTTTTTTATAGTGAATATTGCGTGAAGGTGATTGTGTATTAGTTGAGAAGTGTTGTTGTACCTATCTGTGATAAGTTCCCATGCTACCCGGTAATTGTCTGATGACATTTCTAATGATTTAATAACTTCTGAAGCCTCACCTTGCAGAGATGCACGCAAATAGTGAAACTTTTGAATATTATCTATTGATTTGTTTTTGTGTATGAGTGATTCAAAAGTATCTCTGTACTCGAGCCAATTTTGATATTCCCCTGAGAAGTGTGGAAGGTCAATGGTGGGTAATTTAATGAATGCTTTAGTTGCTGATTCACTTGCAGTTGGAGTTTGTACTACAGACCCGTTGACGCAAGCAGTTTCATTGTCTCGCAGCAGCTGGATACCGAGCGCAAGTTGATACTGGTATTCCATTTCAAATTGCTCCCGTTCCTTCAGCTGTTCATCTGAAACCCCAATAATGTCGTCGATGAGTGATTGGTTTTTATCAAATTCAATTGCAAGGGACTTGTAGGACTCTAATCTATTATTTAATTGTATAATATCTAAATCAGACAACGGTTTATTGTATTTTAATAAAGATTCAATATAATTTTTGAAAATTGTGACCTTTCCTTTATGACTAGATCTCCTTTTTTTGTATGTATTGAGTTGAGAAGAATCATAATCATCGAACTTGTTAGATGTTTGGGCTGAGTTAGAATCAGTCATGATTGAAATTTTATGAAAATTATGTAATTAGATAAGTAGGCAATTAAAACGATACTTAAATTGGATAGCAAATGTGGCAGGCAGTGTGATGATCACGCAACTTTACCAAATTACCCTCGGTGTGAGGCTAACTCGATGCGCTGAGAACAGGGCGATGTAAGCTGTAAGCATGTAAGCAATGTATGTAAGCTGTCGTAAGCAAGCTGTTTAGCAAAGAATTTTTTTTTTTTGGAAAGCAATAAAGTAATGAAAAGAAATGATTGGTGATAAGAAAGAATTAAATTTCGAAAAGATCGGCAAAAAAAATTATAAAAGTAAAATGTAGGTAGGTTATAATTGGAAAAAAAAATCTGATGCAATAGTTACTTACGTATAAATTATTGCTTATTTTTTATTGTAATGGACGGTATAATGCTTGAAAGGGAATGGATGGCTATTAAGCAAGTTCACTAAATGTTTGATAATGAGTATGATGACACTGAATGTGCACTTTAATAGAATGAATTGGTCGAACTCACGTAACTGCTGCTACCAAACCCTTTTTTCGTCCTCAGCGATTGATGTGGCCAACGCCTGTGTGGTGGTGGCATCCAGATGCTCGTAGGCTGCGTTCGCTGTTGCGATGTCCGCTGTATGACCTTCAGCTGAATTCCGGACGCGCTGTGTGGTGGCGTGGCTTACGATCACGACGCCATTTTAATTACTATAACCTATTAGACGGACGCGAAGGACCATAGATAGGCCCAGATAAATTAAAAAGCGGACTGTATATATATATAGGTTTACTTCTGGTTAGGTTTCAAATAAATAAAAATAAAAGCGTGCGATCGCGTTGTAATCTTGTGATGCTGTGTGGTAGTAATGGCGCGCTCGGAGTGGTCGAGCCGCGCCGCCCGCTCCCCTCGCCGCGTTGTAGACTTGTGTTAACGATGTGTGCGTTAACATGTAGTTCCAAATGTGCCAAATATTTGTAGTTCCATATTAATATATTTCTTAATGTTTGTGATTTATTTTTATACATATCAATTTTCCTTAAGCGACCGAGAATTACTCATCTTTTCCTTGCACATTATCAATGCTATATATCTTTAATAATGAAATATATTACTGGCGATAATATTTTCTTCTAAATATAATAAATAAATTAGTTTCACGCTTTATCCCGCATATAGCAGGGTAAGCCGAGAAAACCTAGTGTTAAGACACTTTGTTCCCTACTTTACGCCGGAGGCATTGAGTGGCGGAACTCAACGCCGGACTTTTGCCTTCATGCCAGAGCGAAGAAATGCAAATATAAAAAAATAATCATTCATTCTGCCGAATAGGGATCGAACCCACAACCGTTGCGTTCCGCCCTTGTGCCCCTGTGCCACGACGGCCTGTATTTCCTCTATTTTCTTCAAAATATTATGCAATATCTTTCGATTCATGTTTAATTATATTTATTTTTATACGTTTCTTAAATTTCTTTGAGATAAGGCAAAAGAAATACTGTCCTGTCAAGATGATTCATTTACGCATTTTATTTTTGAGATTGACGGAATTACACCATGCGTTGTTTTACCAAATTGGGAAAATATAAATAATAGGAGCTTCACTTTTTTCTCATAGCGGAAAAGGCAGGGAACCTAGTGTTAAGACATTCCTTTTAAATTAAGACACTTCCGTTCCCCATTTTCTACAGAACTCTCGAAGCGTTGCTTCAACCGCTCAGTTCCTCGATCGATGGAACACCTACAATATATATAAAAATATCTAATTTTCCTTACCGTTTATAGATAGACCATGTGCTGCAAGACAAATTGAAGATCAATCTGTGGTTTGTGTGTGTAACTTGACATACTGCGATGAGATATCGAGAGAGGATCCGAAATCCGGGACCTATATAGCTTACACATCGTCTCAGGTCTGCTTTCGTTGCACCCTTACCCTCTTTTCTATTTTCTAGAAAAAAGAGACGGCCAGTTTTCTTACGTAATTTTTTTTTACGTTATTTGTTAAATTAAATTGTTTTTATTTATTATTATTTTATTTTATCATTGTTATTAAATTGTTTGTTAAATTAACAAAAAAAAATCTGATAATATCGTGTGAATTCTAATAGATGTGGAATGAGACCCAAGTTAAAGGTTAAGTAATACGTCGTTCTCGATTTCACTGAAGAAAGTATGGAAGTTCTATATGAGTGCCGAGTTCTGTGTTCACTAGTGTTAAGACATTCCGTTCCCCAATTTCCGCCGAGTCCTTCAGGTATTGTATGTTGAGTGGCGGAACTCAACGCCACGCTTGCTCTTGTTATCAGAACAAAGAAATGAAAGTCATCATCATTATCAGCCTGTCCTTGTCCACTGCTAGACATAGGCCTCTCCAATGGCACGCCACTGAGCTCGATCTTCGGCTCTTCGCATCCAGCCGTGAAATGAATTATTAATAAATAATAATTCATTCCCCCGTGTGGAATCGAACTCACAACCGTCGCGTTTACAGTCCACTTGGGCCACTGCGCCCGGATAGCTTACATATAAGCATTTATGATAGTGATAAAGTGAAGACTGGTTCCTGTAGATAGCACTATCTTTCATTCATTAATTTATTGGCCAATTATTCAGATTAAAAGTTCTTTTCAGGCAGGGTCACGGTTCCTTAAAACAAGTGGATCATGGAGTGTTCACGATGACAGTAAGTTATTTTTAAAATATTTTGTTTTAGTTTAGGGTAGGCAGAGGGAACCTGGAAACCTAGTGATAAGACACTTTGTTCTCATTAACACTTTTCCGTTTCTTAATTTTTCGCTGCATTGTAGAGGTATTGCGCGTCGCGCTACCAGAGCGAGCCTTATCACTAAAAGTATGATCTTCCAGGCTACCAAATTGAGAAGGGCAGGAACTTGGTGAAAATACCATTTTTTATGAACAAAATATTTAAAATAAAGTTATATAATTTCAGGTACATGCTGCTCTACAACATTGGAACTCGATACAAATATTGTATATCAAAAAATTCAAGGGTTTGGAGGTGCGGTATCTGATGCTGCCGCAATTAATTGGAACAGTTTGCCTTCTCTGTTAAGGAATACTTTGATTAAGTATGGTTTTTTTTAGCTTCACACCGTATCCTGCATGTAGCGGGGCAGGCAGAGGGAACCTGGGAACCTCTTGTTAAGACACTCCGTTCCCCATTTTCCGCCAAATTCTGGTGGGACTGCGTGTTGAGTGGAGAAACTCAACGCCTCGAGTGGGAATTAAATCACACCTGACTTCGATTTAAGTTTTTTTATTATACTATAAATATTTCTATTCCTTTACAGTTCATATTACAGTGACATTGGCTTAGAATACAACATGTTAAGAGTACCTATAGGCGGTACAGATTTTTCTACTCATTTTTACGCATATAACGAATTACCTATAAACGATGAGCACCTTACAAACTTTACCCTGGCTCCCGAAGATATAAACTTCAAGGTAAATTTTGTTTTGCTTCATGCTGCAACCCGCACATAGCGGGGTGGTTGGATGGAACCCTGGGAACCTAGTGTTAAGATACTATGTTCTCATTAAGACACTTCTGTTTCCCACTTTCCACGTGGTGAGTAGCAGAACTCACGACGCGCTTTGTTTAGTTTTAGTTAATGTATATAGAGGCTGTCGCGTCGCGAGACTGTAACGCGACGGTTATGGGTTCGATCCCCACTCGAGGAAGTGAAGTATTTATCTAAATTAATAGTTCCATTCCTTCGCTGTGGTTTCGAGGCAAAGCGCAGCGTTAAGTTCCGCCACTTTGCCATTTGCTCGTATTAACATTAAAATAAATTATGAAAGAGTTCTTTTGTAAATTGATTTTTTGTCACTACATTAGCAAACATGTGTTGCATATAATTTAACAATACCTACTAATGGTTTTCTAATTTATGTACATTTATATTGATATTATTATTAAGGAACGGAGGCCAGGCGTAGGGGCACATGCGTGTTACGCGGCAGGTTTGAACCTCTCTCGATGGAATATATGTTTCTTTTACAAAGCACAGCGTTGAGTTCCACCTCTCAACACGCCAATGTTTCCAATTTCCCGTTACATAGAATAAAGCTGTGGAATATAATATGAAATATGAAATATTCATTGGAAAGATTTCACTGATTATAATATACTTAGATATAGATATATATCCCCCTAGGACTAATATCAAGTGATATTGAAAAATATATACATATATCTATATTTTTGTCTGTTCTTTACTACTACAGACGTCACTTTTGGGTGATCAGATCTTATTTTTTTTTCTTATTAAACATTTTTCTATTCAATTATATTTTTCTTTCACCAGATCCCCATGATACATTCACTGTTGAAAGTTGCAACAGAACCCGTCCAAATAGTAGCGACCACCTGGTCTCCTCCACTATGGATGAAAACTAAACCAACATATGGAGGACGTACAATGCTAAAGCCTGAATATTATCAAACATATGCCGATTATCATTTAAGGTACCTATAATATATTTCATTTTCTTTGTTTAGTAAAACCAGGCCAGTTTTGGCTCAGGAGCACCAGTGTGTAACTGTAAATGCGACTGGTTGTGGGTTAGATCCCCACTCGAGGAAGCAAAATATTATCTCTGGCACCAAGGCACAAGCCCAGCGTTGAATTTCCACAAAATTTCGGCGGAAAGTGGACAACGAAGTGCCTTAACACTAGGTTCCCTTTGCCTACCCTGCTATAAATATTCGTAACTTCTAGGTTCCTACAAAAATATCACGAGCATGGTATTTCCATGTGGGGAATCACAACAACGAATGAGCCAACCGATGGTGTTTATGGTTTAGCGACTTTCAACGCCCTTGGTTGGAATATTGGTAATATGGTGAGAACTATTATGAAACAGTAGAATAGAATAAATTAAAATAGTATGTATTTTATAGCAACAGCTTCACGCTGTATCACGACGGTTGTGGGTTCCATGACCATTCTGGAAGTTGAAATGTTTAATAAATTTCATTTTCTTCCTTTCTCCTCGAAAATGGGGAACAGAATGGGATCAGAATGTCTTAACACTAGGTTTCCATACTGCTATATATATACTGGGATAAGCCGTAAAGCTTTAAAAAATATTATAAATCTAGTCTTTTTTTAAAGATATTACAAATTATATTTTAGGCCAAATGGATTATAAATAACTTGGGGCCTACAATACGTAATTCTGAATTTCAACATATCAAAATCATCGGTGGTGACGATCAGAGGCTTACAATCCCGCTCTGGTTTAATTTGGTGAGAAATTAACATAATATATACATAAATAATAAAATGTTTGTTCTTAATATAATTCATGATCAAATTTAGTTTGTTATGCTACTAATATTATAAATGTGAAAGTTTGTTGTTGTGAGGATGATGTTTGTTCCCCTTTAACGCTAAAACTACTAAACAGATTTAGATGAAACTTTACAATAATATACCTTATATGTCAAACTAAAACAAGGGGTATCATTTATTAACGATTTAGAATAATTTGGCTATAATATAACATGAGTTAAAGCGGGCGAAGTCGTATGGTAATTGATATAATATGGTGATTTAATAACAATTTTTAATTTCAAAATTTAATATTACGTTTTGTGTTTCTCCAGATGGTACTTCGCTTTCCGAAAGTATTAGACTATATAGATGGTATCGGAGTTCACTATTACACTGACAAATTCGTATCACCTACGATTTTTGAACTTGTGACCTCCACACACCCTGAAAAATTCATTTTGGCCACAGAAGCTGCTGAAGGTATGCTAAGTGTTAAATGTAATAAAAAGAAAGTCAAATATATTAGAAGTTTAAAGAAGAAGTACTTTAAACTTTTTCGATGTATACTTTATGAAGTATGTGAACACTGGCACGAGTCAATCTCGCGCATGTACAGTCGTGTGCATAATTAAGTATGCGGAGTTCGGCGTCATTTTGTGTCATATACAAACTGGCCCAGTAAATGACACTTGGCGACAAGATAAGTCGCCAAGTGTCTTAATTACTTTGTATTTTATGTAATAAGACACTTACCATTTAAAATGTGGGTAGTTTCTAAATATTGATAGTTATCTATATATATAAAATCGAAAGGTCACTCATCACGAAATCTCAGAAACTACATGCGCTAGGAATCTCAAATTTTGCATAGAAGTTATTTATAGGACGTAGGTGCTCGCTAAGACGGGAATTTTCAATATTCGACTTCTAAGGGGTTGTTTTTGGGGTCGAAAGTTTGTATGAAACTTCGTTACTACAAATGCTAGAAGTCTCAAATTTTGCATAGACGTCACTAGGACGTAGTCATGGAGACAGAAATTAATAATAACATAGTTCACGCGGGTGTAACCGCGAGCGGGCCGCTAGTAGAATATAAAAACCATATAAGTACATACGAATTTAAATATTGACAAGTAACTTTTCAGGTAGCTTTCCTTGGCAAATTGAAAAACTTGTGCCGGGATCGTGGGCGAGGGGCAGATCGTATATGATAGATATCATCGAAGTAAGTTCGTAATATAATTAATTTTGAATTTTATGCTACCATTTAGCGGAGCTCCATATTTTTTTTTTTCAATTTATTACGCAAAAAGTGTACCAAAAACTTTGCTTACTTGAAATTTAATTTAATACGAGTGTGTGCTTTTGTGTGATTTATAGTCGAATTTATATAAAATAAAACGGTATACACGTAGAAAAAAAATTGCACAGGCTTTAGATCTAGCTTTGAGCAAAGATGCTTGAGTTCTAAAGTTCCATTAGATTTGACTTGATTTTTTTAGCTTCATTCTGTATTCAGCACATAGCAGGGTAGGCATAGAGAACCTGAGGACCTAGTGTTAAGACACTCTATTCCCATTAAGACACTTCCGTTCTCCATTTTTCGCCGAATTCTGGAGACATTGCTTGTTGAGTGGCTGAACTCAACCCTGCGCCGTGCCTCGCTCCAGAGCGAAGAAATGAAAAAAGAAACTAAATGTAATTTTTTGAATCATCATATTGAACAAGAGTATATTTGTTTTTCTTTGCGTATGATTTTGTAGTTTTAGTTTACGATATCATTATGTTTTTATGTTTCAGGATTTAAATTATAATTTAGTTGGTTGGCTTGATTGGAATTTGTGTTTGGACCCCCAAGGCCGTCCAAATTGGGCTAGCAACTTCGTGGACTCGGCTATAATTGTTGATAAAGATAAACAAGAGTTCTTCAAAAATCCAACGTTTTACGCGATCGGACATTTCTCCAAATTTGTACCACGAGGTTCACAAAGAATAAAATTGGTAGAAGAACACTGGTTCCCACCCTCTCATCTGCACCATGTGGCTTTTATTACACCTAGAAATACTATAGTTGTTATTATTTATAATGAGTAAGTATTCAAGTATAATGATAATTTTAAGTCATAACAAATAAACTTGAGGCCGATAGAGGTCAGACTGTAAACGCGACAGGTTGTGGGTTCGATTCCCACTCGAGGAAATGAAATATTTAATTTATTTATTTCTTCGCTCTGGTGTCAGGGCAAAGCGCGGCTTTGAGCTTCACCACTCAACACTCAACGCCTGGAGGCATTCCTGGCTGCCTCAAAAGTGCATAAAAAAGGTTTAGAAATTTAATAATAATTATTATAACGAATTTTAAGGGTTCATAGTTTTTCGGACCGTTTAATTGTTTTTTCAATATTAAATTTAATATGTCAAACTATATTTTATAATTATGTTACAGTAGCAAAGACAAAGTTATAAAGCTAAGGAACGGCAAGAAACAAACACGGATACCTCTCGAGGCTCATTCTATCACGACTATCGAATTTCCTAATGAATGAAAAGTTTTTAAGTTTATATTTATTATATATAAGCAACAGCTTAATCTACAAAATATTGTAAAAATAAAAGCTTAAATCCATAAGTAGTTATTTTAATGTCCTTTACATAGTTTCCTGGTTAGTTAAATTATATTGGTATTAAAAGATTTTTTTTTATTAAAAAAAGATATCTAGTGTTATGACGGTCACTCAACACACAGAATCTTATGGGAACGGAGTGTCTGAACACTAGGTTTTCAAGTTTCCTCTGCCTATAAGAATATGAAGTAGATAGTTTAATAATGTAATTATACTTTATCACTTTTATCTACTTTATCACTTATTCATATTCGTCATATAAAATTAAGGCATGTTTAATAATATTAAAAAAATTCTTAAAATACATTTAATATAAAAAAAAAAACAATGAAAATTACAAATTATCAATTATCCAATCATAATAAGAAGAGATACGGACAAAAACTCCTGGGAAATAGGGGTGAGCGCAGTCGTGTCCCCAAGAAACAACCCCTATGACAGATGAGTTATATATGAGAGGTCCCCCCGAGTCACCTTGACAGGCATCTCTGCCACCCACATCGGGGATGCCAGCACAAATATTCTCTGGAGTAATATCTGGAGTTCCACCAAACTCTGGTATCGTTTTCAAATATGCATACCTGGATTTGCATGTTTCATGATTGATGGTTTCTATATCAACCTTTTGAAGAACATCCGGTTGGAAGCCACCTGACTGGAAAGATAATAAATAATAATAGCTAATTAATCAAATAACAACAAAGAAATATTAATAACTTAAAAGTCGAACATTTCAGAGTAAAAGTGCGTTTCGCACTTTCCGTGCGTGTTGAGTTGCGGAACTCATCGACGCACTTTTAACACGTTACCAGAGCGAGGAGAGACAGAGAGATATATTAATATTTAAAAGGTCAGTCGTGGCGTGACAAGCGTGCGACAGTAAACGCAACAAATTATGGGTACAATTCCCATTCGAGGAAATGAAATATTTAATATTCTCTTCGCTCTAGTTTTGACGTTGAAAGCGCAACGTTGAGTTCCGCCACTCAAGACGCAATGCCTCCAAAATTCGGCGGAAAAGAGTGTCCTAACACTAGGTTCCCTTTGACTATCCTGCAGATTAATGTTTTAAAATTACGTACCGCGAGAGCACCAAATCCTATGGTTGTCACAATTGAGTTGTCTGGAATATGAATATTTGGTGGAGCTAAGATGGCCAGTCCTATCTTGTTAGACAGTACTGCAGGTGTAGACAATTTTAAAATTCCAATATCATGGTATAAAAGGTTTGTTATATACCTAGGATGATATACTAATTCTTTAACTTGGAGCAATTCACCGCCGCCCCAAGTTGAAGAAGAGCCAACGCGTACTCGCCAAACGTTAATGGGAAAATTGGCACCAGGACTGAAAATCACAAGAAAATATTGTCATTATAGACATTTTGAAAGTAGTAATTGTTTTTTTAATTCGGTAAATAATATTTAATTATTAACTTTACGATAATTTGGTTATATAACATGAGGACGTTTGAGTTTGATGCCAGTTGTGGTGCAGCGTGAGACTGTAAGCGCGACCGGTGGGATGTGGACTCGATTCCTACTCAAGGAAATTAAATATTTGATACTTTCATTTCCTCGCTCTAGTAAAAAGATGTTATCTTTATACTTTTTAGGCAATGCTTCCAGGACTCGGCAGAAAGTGTACGGGAGTGTCTTAATGGGAACGGAGTGACTTCCCTAGGTTCCCAGGACCCTCTACCTATCCTGCTATGTGAAATAAAACGTGTAGGGAGAATTGCCAAATGTATTTAATAAGTAAATATAGATATTTTCGCATTTATGCTAGGCATATAAACTTCTTAGTACGTGGACTCTGCAATAACGACATTTTTGAGCGGATAATCTTTATCATTACTTATCTACATCGCTTGCTATGTTTATTTGGGGGCGATGTTATCTATAAATTATCTAATTGAACGCAATGGTAATAAATTCAAATCCTACGTTCCTGTCCTAAATTCCTCCAGAATTCGGCAGAAAATGGAGAACGGAGTACCTTAACACTAGGTTCCCTATGCCTGCTCCCTCATCTGGCCGTTGAGCGCCTTTAATTTTCCGAAAAGAATTGAACACAGTGACATAATCTTCTCTCTCCATTTCTTACTTCAAAATGATAGAAAATTTTTCTCAATAAAAAGAAAATACTCACTCTAAGCAATGAGCGGCAGAGAGAACAGCTGTTTCTCTGATAAGAGACCCACCACACACAGAATTGAATACACCCCACGGTCCTATCAGAAGGTGACTCATGAACGGAAATTCTTCCACAGAAGCTTCAACGCCTCCAACGATACGCGGGGATTGATACGAAGTAAATACATCTTGAGGAGCAGCTAAAAATATAAATGTAGGACTTATTTAGAATTAATTGATTTTAGGGCACAAGCGAAAGGTTTTGGATTCGATTCCAACTCGAGGAAATTAAATATTTTCATTTCTTCGCTGTGATGTTGAGGAAAAGCGTGGCGTTCCGTCATTGAAACGTGATCTCCAGAATGCGGTCAAATTCATATATCATATATTCTTAAAGTAAGAAAGTAATTTAATTCTAGCACCCAGAAATGAGGCTTTTCTATACAAATGCGTTAACCTATCACGAATAATCGTTACAAATAGAACAAAATATTACACTATTTTTGAAATAACTATTTCCAATCTAGTAAACACTTTCTATTTGGTAAAATATAGTGATGTGTTGACTCAGCACAATGAATTGAATGATTTATTTTGAAAATGATATCATGAAAATTTAATTAAGAATAGTATGAATTAAATTCAGCGCCAAACAAGACAGTTTCTATATATCGCTTAAATAAGTTTCAGATATATAAAGTAAAAATTACTATACAAAAATACGATTGAAATTTGATATCTAGAGCCATTTTAATTAGGATTAATTAAATAGACATCTTACCAATAGCAGCTCCGATAACTGTCAATAAAATAATGAAACGCATCTTTTAAAAAGTGAAGTATCTACAATATTTAGTAATCGGTGTTCTTTTTATACAATATTTTTATCTGTATCAATTAGATAAATAGCTTTTTGGGTTCCGTACCCTTTAAGGAAAAAAGGAACCCTTATAAGATCACTTTGTTGTCCATCAGTTTGTCTGTTTGTCAAGAGAACTGAAGAGATATCGAGTTGAAGTTCAAACTATATACGCAGAACTACGGCCTCGTGATTTTCTGAAAAAAACATATTCCTACATTTACTTAAAACAAAGATGTGACATGACCGTTTATATCGCGAAAAACGCGTCTATTTATAGTGATAAAGGTAATCAAAGTTTATAGGAAACTTCCGGTTGACCGAGAATTATGAAATTTGGGAACTAGCATCTACAGGTAATACTAGTTCAGAAAACATCTGAACATTTTACATTTGTGATTAAATCCAAAAAATATAAGCTTCAAAATGGGGGCAAAGTTTGATATTGAGGCCGTTAGTTCAAGTGAGGTGTCAGATGAAAGGGCTCTGGCCAAGCTGAACTTGAATTTCAGAAAAGGCTCGAGATCTCTAATTATTGATACCTACTTGAATTTGTAACGTACAGTGTGTGTATTTCCTTATTAAGGTAATCTGATGAAGATAACATGTTTTATCCATGTTAGTCACTTTGAGTTTTTTTGGTAAATAAGCAGTACACTTTGGTTATTTAACAGGTCCACCTGGACCTGGAACATTATTAATTGATAAGAGAACGCAACTCTAACCTAAAAATAAGCAGACCGTATGCTTCGTATTATCATTAATTTACTTGTTTGTATAAGTATTTTTTTAGAATAATATATAAAAATATATAATCATTACCCTAAAATCCTCAAATAAGAAAAGTTATATACAGGGTGGAAGAGGCAGCGCTCCTTTTACTGAAACTGCATATAGGGTAAAACACTTCAAACCCAGAACTAAAGAAATTAATTAAGATACCTCAACAGTTTGGATTTTTTTTTCATTTCACGATTTTTATCCATACCTGGATTGCCATTCGTGACCCAGGAGGACAAAGTGTTATTGTGAAAGAGGCTGGTTGTGGGTTCGATCCTCACTCAACGAAATTAAATAATTTTTTAAATTTATATTTACTCCGGTGTTCAGGCGGCGGAGAATTCGGCGGAAAATGGGGAACGGAGTGTCTTATTACTATATTCCCTCTGCCTACCCTGATGTATGCGGGATACAGCGGTAAGCTGATATAAAAAAAATAAATAAATTTTTTTATGGATTTAAAATGACTTTAAGTCTTTATTGATTCTGAACTAACCATGAAGTAATAGTAAGAATAATATTTTATATATTTTAGTCCATTTACCATCCGTATATTTAATTAAACCATTAGGTAAAAGACGCATGGAATTGAAAAAAAATGTTAAAAACATATTTTTAGTGAGATTTTTGTTATTTCTATTGGCAATTTATTACTTAGTTATAAATTCTCATGACCCGATAAGGTCAACATCGGTGAACCGTATTTGCGCGTGTTTAATAATTATATAGCAACCAGCAGTATTAGTTTTTGTAATTAACTAGTGATGTATTAGCATTTTGTATATTTTTTTATGTAAAATGCCACAATTGTATTACATATAACAAACTTACGAATATAAGAGGCCTCACAAGCGTCTCACTGTAAACGTGACATGTTGTGGGTTCGATTTCCACTCGAGGAAGTAAATTAATATTATCATTTCTTTGCTCTGGACCTCTGGAGTCGGAGCAAAGCGCAGCGTTGTAAGAGCATACGCCCGCAAACTTAAGAACTTATATCAACTTTTATAAATTGTACTTCTCGGTACAATTTATAAAAGTTGATATAAGTTCTTAAGTTGCTTCTGAGATTGGTACGGAACCCACGGTGGGTGAGTCCGACTCGCGCATGACCGACTATTGTAAAAGTAAATCTCTAAAATACTGTAAAAGTAAGTCTAGGCTACTATACTGGAAGAATATAGGCGTTTAAAGAGAGCAGCAAATAAACCTTAGTAGTATCTAAACTACAGGAAATAATTAAGTTTGTGAAAGAGGAACGGAATATTTCTAGTCTCTTTTAGGTTCCATAGATTTTGTTCAAATTATTTATAATAATAATTTAAAAAAAATATTTATAATAATAATTTAAATTATTTATAATAATAATTTAAAAAATTTATAATAATAATTTAAAAAATTTAAAGATATTTTATGTTTTTTTGCATATAATTACCTACTTACTACTTCTTGTAGTACAATAAATAATTGTGGCAGTTAAGTGTATCTTAGAATGAATGTACGTCGTAGTCTGAATAATAAAAAATACTATGCATTTATTTTACATTTATTAAGTTAAATAACATGCAAAATACTAGTACATGTCAAAAGGTTGACAGAATTAGTATAAAGATATGTTATAAAAGACGTTTCAACATTTTAACAAATTCATTATCATTTTTACATTACAATTGATTCTACTCACATAGGTTGACTGGTAAGATATAAACTTAAGAATATAAAGAAAATATCATTTACTTTTAAATAAGAATCTTTCCTTACGCTTACGGGATTACTTTGTTTTTTACTACAGTTATAATGGCACCGACACCTCAAGAACATGAATCATCCTGGAATAATAAGCCGAGTCGAAATCCTGGTGACAGGATCGTCATATCTGGTATTTCAGGTTTATACCCACAGTCTGAAAGTGTGAAAGATTTTGGGAACATTCTGTATAGTAAGGTACGTATTCTGTTTAGTAGCAACATTGAATATTTAGTATTTATTAATTCAGTTAAAACTTGTTTTATATTAAGGCCGTCGTGGCGCAGCGGCACAAGGATGTGACTGTAACACGACGGTTATGGGTTCGACCCCACTCAATAAAATGAAATATTTATGTACATTCATGTACGAAATGTCTTAACACTAGGTTCCCTCGGCCTATCCTGCTGTGTGCGGGATACAGCGCGAAGCTGATTAGATTTGAACTTTCTTATATTATCGTTTCACATATTTGCTCAAACCTTACAATCGGATTTGCATCCACTGCCATTGCATTCAATTGTGAAAAGCCAACTGATGACAATAATGGTGTCATTTCTAATTTTCCATAACATATTTCAGTCCAATCCGGTGACGTTGGAAACAGATCGTTGGAATTATGATCATCCCGAGGCAGTTCATTATGTCGGCACCCTGCCTGGTCTCACGTTGTTTGACGCTCAATTTTTTAAAGTGCACTTTCGCCAAGGAAATGTGATGGACACAATGTCAAGGAAACTTCTGGAACATACGTATCAAGCAATATACGATGCTGGTAAGATGTTTATAAAAGGGACATATCATGAGGCCGTCGTGGCGCAGCTGCACAAGGATGTGACTGTAACGCAACGGCTGTGGGTTCGATCCCCACTCGAGGAAGTGACATATTTATTTACGTTTATATTTCCATTTCTTCTATTCTATTTCCTCTGGTGTCGAGGCAAAGCGCGGCGTTGATTTCTACCAGTCAACACGCAATGCCTCCAGAATTCGACAGAAAGTGGGGAACGGAGTGTCTTAACACTAGGTTCCTTCTGTGTGTGTGGGATACCGCGTGAGGCTGATTTGATTTAATTTGATTTATATGTGTTAAATGAAAGCGTCATTGAGGCCTTAAAGTCGAAGTGTTGTTCTGATTTACTTGAAACATTCTACTAAATCCGTTAACAAACATCTATTCTATTTGTAGGATTTTCTACATAAGGAATTTTATTTATTTTCACATTATATTCATTTGCTTATAAAAACTTTACTTTCCTAGGACTCAATCCTCACCATATTTCTGGACAGAAAATCGGTGTTTACGTTGGGGTTTGTATGTCTGAATCTGAGAAATCATGCTTTTATTCCTCTGGCATTCAGACGGGTCTTGGTATAGCAGGGTACGTATTCTACAAATATATGTAAAAATTCTTCATTCCTATTTTTTTTATACAAAAAAGCATAATTTTTAACTAGGGATTTCCACCGTGAAAGACAAATGGGTGGACCAAAGAGTTTGGTATTTTGTAATAACTTCGCTCAGCTCAAAATAACTCAGCGATTTCATTTCAACACTTTCTGTAAGCTTGGTCCTTTGCGGTCCCTTATTGGTGAAAATACCAATATAAACTTATTTTTTCAAACAAAATAAATAATAAAATTAATTTTAAAATAAAACGCCATTTGTAAAGTATAAGATAAACACACACACACTTACCTATCAAAGCGGCAACGTCGCACGCGTATGTGTGCGTCACACGAAATAAAAATCGTGAAATGAAAAAAAAAATCGTACGTCCAAACTGTTGAGGTACCTTGATTACTGTCTTTAGTTCTGGGTTTGAAATATTTTACCCTATATGCAGTTCCAGTAAAAGGAGAGCTGCCTCTTCCACCCTCTGAATTACTTATATAATATTTATACAAATTATTTTTAAATTATACTTGTATATATTGACAGATGCAGTAAAGCTATGTTTGCTAACCGTATTTCATATTGGCTGAACGCGAAGGGTCCTTCTATAGCTATCGATGAAGGGTGCTGTAGTTCCTCTTGCGCGCTGGAACTTGCTCTCCAAGCTATGTCCCGTGGCGATTGTGATATGGCAGTTGTGGGAGGGTGCAGTCTTTGTCTCCATCCACAATCTGTTGTTCTCCATGGAAGGTACTTTCTGCTTCATTTTTAAATTGTTTCATATATATTGTAAGAAACTATTAGAAATATTAGATAAAGTGGGAAAGGTAATGAATTAAAACAAGGCTTCAAATAATTATTAAATAACCAAAGGGAATTATCTAGCAGTCTAATAACAATATCTGGTTCTAAAGAGTTCATCGGGCAGAGTGACGTTAGCGATCCTTTTCTTTCGGTCACCGTTGACAGCCCATAAAGGTGCCAGCCAGTAATTAGAGTCGTTCTTATATATCTTCTATGGTCATTATTTCTAACAATATTATTACTATGTGACTTGAAAAAGGCGCCTCACAAAGCATTGATATTTAGGTTCCCTCTGCCTACTCTGCTGTGTGCGGAATACAGAGTGAAGCTGACGTAATATTTAGTGTTTTAATTATTAATTTTACTATGAGCTTGCAAAAATACATAATATTAAAACTAAAAAATACTAGACATCAACAGCCCGTTTTCATATTTCAGAGTCATCCGTACATGTCCTGATGGCAAAACAAAATCATTTGATGAAAACGCTGATGGATGCGCCAAATCTGAAGCTATCAGCGTTATTTTTCTCCAAAAAGCGAGAGACGCTCTTAGGTACCATAAATCTTGATCATTTACTGTTTCCATTGTTTTATTCGACCGATTATTCGATTTTATTTGTTTTTGTGGTAACGTAGAAAAAACTATATTTCCTAATGAATATAGAGTGTTACACGATAAAATACCATATTTTATATTTCATGAACAAAATTCTGGTTACCTTCGAGTTCGTTATTAAACTTAAAGTTATTGGTCAGTTAAAATCGTAGTGCGTTACGAAGACAAGCATCGTATTTACTTGAAACATTTGACATATTTCAGAGTCTATGCTGAAGTTGTTCATGTTAAATGTGAATTTACTGGTATACATACGGAAGAAACGATCCCGAAGTTCGGTTTCTACCGTGACATTGACAAAATAAGCACATTTATCAAAAGCTTTTACGACGAAGTAAATGTTCCACCAAAAGCAATTGAATACGTCGAAGCTGTCGGTTCAGGTAATACATGCGATCAGACAGAGAAGTCCTAACTAATATTTGTCCTTATTATTTTCAAGATTGACCATTACCGGATAAATAATAAGTATTTGGCTGAATGGTTAGAGATTATTATTAATTACAAATTGATGTGAATTTTAAATAAATTCTTCTAATTTTAATAATCTTGTTTTAAAGCTATACCTGAAGATGACAAGGTTGAGTTGGAAGCAATTAGCTCTATCTTTTGTAAAGACAGAAGTGATCCCCTTTTGGTCGGCAGTGTTATGTCCAACATTGGGTATACTGAAGCAGCTTCCGGATTGACTGCCATTACTAAGGTATGTTATAATTAGTATGTAGATACCGGTCCATGAATATATATGACTTAAGTGTTAATTTAGATTGATGTATAAAATGTATGATCAGTGAAAAATATATTTTGAATCGTGTAGTATTTGAGCCTTAAGAGTGTGTGTAGTCATTTTTCAATACGTTCGTAATCATTTCTTCGCTCTGGTGTCAAGGCAAAGCGCGGCATTAATTGATTCCCTCAAAGCGGGAATCGGAGTGCCTGAACACTACCCTATGCCTGCCCTGATAAATGGATACGGGAAACAGCTTGAAGCTGAACATTGAACTTAAGGATTAAACCGAACTGTTATTTGTCTTTCACAGGTCATCTTTGGTTATGAAACTGGTAGGATACCATCTAATCTCCACTGTCAGTCACCTCGGAAGGATATTGCGGCTTTGCGAGAAGGCAAAATGAAGATTGTTACTGACCATACGGAGTTCGGCCGCTCCTATGTTGCCATCAACGGTCGCTCCATCACAGGTGTCAGTGCACATGCTCTACTGAGCGGACATTATAAGCCAAAGGTAAAAAGTATATCTGTGATTATAACCTTCATTTGGCGGGAACAAAAATAATTTTAGTTTCACAGCGTTATTGCGTATTTGCGTAGATTGCAGTCGGAGGTCAAAAAAATTATAACATGAACAAAATATATTTGAATTTTTAGGAGACAATTTCGACGAATTTTTCGAACGTTTTATGTGACGTCATAGGAATAGAATAATTAACCCAAGACCCAATTGTTTTAAAGCTAATAAAAAAAAGATATAGATAAGAGATAATGAAAGATAAAAAATATCTCCACTTTAAAATAATATTTGCTGTTTTTTTTTCAGGACTTTTCACGTTACAAGTCAAATATTCCTCATTTGGTAACATTATCAGGCCGACAAGAGTCAGCCGTCGACAAGATAATCGAAAACTTAAAATCAAAGACCTTAGACCCTGAAGAGTTGGCGTTACTGCGTAATATACACAGCATGAAAATTTCTGGTCACTTAGGACGAGGATATGCTATTCTGGGTAATTATCAGCAATATTAGTTTTATAATTACAGCATAATTAATTATTCATACATATTAGTTCTTGTTTGGAAAGTTCTTTCTTTCTACCATACTCTCATAAGTATTAAACATAAGAAATCTGAAATATTTATTTCAACAATATTTCAAGACACTTGATAAGTGTCTTGATATATTTAAAAAAAATAATATTTCTAATATAACAATTAAATCATTTTTTAAATATTAATTCGACATTCATAACTCAGGTATAACCTTTCATATAAAAACAATTAATGGATATTTTTTTTTAAATCAGACACAAACGAGTTAAATAAGACGGTAAGTTTAAAGCAGAAAGTAGACTACTACGACGACACTGTACGTCCCCTCTGGTTCGTCTACAGCGGCATGGGCTCGCAGTGGGTAGGAATGGGGAAGCAATTACTTAACATACCAGTTTTTGCGGCAGCTATTGAAAAGTAAGAATAAATTGAAGTTTTGTTTTTAGTGACTAAGTATTCTTTACTCAAAATAAAAAATACAAATAATGTCAGTATTGTATATTATACAGGGTGGAATTGTCAGCACCACTTTAAATGAAACCACAGTTTTAACTACTCTATAAAAGCCTAATATAATTCAGAAAAAAAATAATTCCCAAAAATGAAAAAGTTATTTTTTCAAACAAAATAAATAATAAAATTATCGTTTTAAAATAAAACGCCATTTGTAAAGTATAACATAGGCACGCACACACTTACCTGTCAAAGCGGCAACGTCGCATACGTATGTGTGCGTGACACGAAATACAGGTATGGATAAAAATCGTGAAATGAAAAAAAAATCCTACGTCCAAACTGTTGAGGTACCTTGATTAATTTTTTTAATTCTGGGTTTGAAATATTTTAACCTATATGCAGTTTCAGTAAAAGAAGCGCTGCCTCTTCCACCCTGTATATAGGTTATTTATAACAATCCTGTAAAATTATTAATCCCATTTCAACAATCAACAGTGTTAATAAATTACACATAAGAACACCGTAATAATGATGATTCTGATTGAAATTTTAAAGTAGCAAATCCGAATCCTGAAATTTCGTAGAAGGTTTTAGATTTATTTTACTAATATTTTTTTTGGATTCACGCTGTACCCCTCACACAGCTGGATCGACAGAGGGAATCTGGATGACACTCCCGTTCCCACGTTCCGTCGAATTCAGTCATTGCGTGCTAATGTTCCGTAAAATTCAGTCATTGCCGCCATATTTATACTCATCATTTATTTAATCTTAAGCTATAAAATGTTTTTGTTTCGTAGGTGCGACCGCGTATTGAGACCGTTGGGTGTAGATATCTACCACGTGATAACTACAGACGACAAAACTATTTTTGATAATATTCAAAACTCATTTGTTGGAATTGCTGCCATACAAATTGGCCTAACTGATGTTTTAACAGAACTTGGAATCGTCCCTGATAATATTATTGGTATGTAACAATAGTACATATTATGTAAATAAAAAAAAATAATAATAATCCTAGTCTAATATGTGGAAGTTTTAGATTGTGAATTAAAAATAAAAATATTTTGTATACTATTAATAAGGGCACAGTGTGGGTGAGCTGGGCTGCGCGTACGCAGATGGCTGCTTCACCGCTGAAGAGATGATATTAGCAGCGAATGGCCGCGGTCAGGTCTCTGTAGAGACGCCATTTATACACGGCGCTATGGCCGCTGTCGGCTTAGGCTATCAGCAGGTTAGTTCTTCTAAGTACATGTAACTAAGTTTAACTTTGTTACAATTTATTTGTTATATTAAAAGACTGAAAGAACATTAGTGGTATTGTTTTACGTATAGAAACAACAACAACAACAACATAGCTTCACGCTTTAACCCTAGCGGGGTAGTCAGAGAGAACGGAGCGTCAAACACTACGATCTCTACATGCCTCTTTCGCCTCGTCCACCTTCACCAACCTCTTCATACATGCCCTCCGGGGAATCCCCATGCTTTTTACGTGACCTTCCCCCAGTATCTTTATTCAACATCAAACAACATATAGAAACAAACTATAATATATGTTATTTCTTAAACAAAATACAATTAAAATATGTCAATACAAAATCAAAATGAAATTATCATTATTACTGTCTTAAATAGGAACAATAATATATCTATTTTTATAGGTCGTTAAAATATGCCCACCAGAAATCGAGATTGCTTGTCACAATAGTTTCGAGTCTTGCACCATATCTGGTCCTGCAGAAGCCATATCAGCGTTTGTCAAAGTTTTAGTTTCTAAAGGTGTCTTTGCAAAAGAAGTTCCTTGTTCAAATATTGCATACCACTCTCGATATATCGCAGCAGCAGGTAAGTTCTTAATAAAAACTACTTTTTATTATTAAAAAGGAAGTTATATAAAATTAAGAAATACTTGGACGCCAAAGTGTCAAAACTACTGAACCTATTTAGAAAAGATTATGACTCTATAATTGTGTATATTTATCTTTTTTATTACCGGTCAATTTCCTTCGTGTGTTTTCCATACAACGTGACATTGGCGAAATGAATTGTGCTCAACTGGCACGCTCGAAACGCCATATATCGAGAAATCAATCAATCAAGATTATGACTGTTTCTTCATTCAAGTTGCTCACTAATAGATCTATAAAAAAATATGGAGAAAAAATATTTTAAATCAACAGATTCTTAAGCTATTGTTCAATTTTTAATGCTCTAAATAATTGTATCTTTTAAGGTCCTTGTCTTCTCAAGTATTTGAAACAGGTAATTAAAACTCCGAAACTTCGAAGCAAGCGCTGGCTTTCTACCTCGGTACCAATAGATAGATGGGATGAACCTGGTGCCCAATACTCTTCCGCCGAGTACCACAAAAATAACCTTCTCGTAAGTATTAGCTTTTTGATCTTTTTTTTGCACACGGCTGGGTAGACTGAGGGAACCTAGTGTTAAGACAGTCCCTTCATTAAAATAGCTAGACATCATCATAAAAATAGTGTTAGTAATGTTTATCTAGATAGTTTTTTTTCTTCATATTTACTTTTCACTTTCATAAACCCTCAGCCTTTTGGCCAACGTTAAATGCTACTATTTCTTTTACAGAGCCCCGTACTCTTTGAAGAGACGTCACGCTTAATCCCGTCGAATGCTGTTTGTATAGAAATAGCCCCGCATGGTCTATTGCAAGCTATTCTTAAGAGAGCGTTCCCTTCCTGCCATCACGTGCCTTTAACACGCAGGGGACATGCAAATGGCGTTCAATTCATTTTGGAAGCTTTTGGAGAGTAAGCATTGTAGTTCTATTTTCATATTTTATTTAAATAATATGTTTATTACTCGCAACTCGCTCGGCGCTTCGCTCCTAAAAGTATATATTATTGTAAAATTTTTTTTTAGCTTCACTTTAAAAATAAGTGAACCTAGGAACCAAGTCGAAATCAAACCCACAACCAGTCTCTTTTACAGTCACACTTTTGTGCCCCTGAGCTACAAATAGACTAAACTAAATTACTAAACATTAAATTATATTATACAATTACAGACTTTATATGGATGGTTTCAATCCTAAAATAGAAACGCTCTATCCTAAAGTAGAATTTCCAGTGTCTACTGGAACACCTCCGCTGTCACACCTAGTGGAATGGGTTCATCAAGAGCAATGGTGAGAACGATTTTTTTACCATTTACGCTTTTCGTATATAATGGAATAGGCAGAAATAATCTTAATTATTTGTTACACTGAGTAAGAGTCGCACCAACTGCTGTTGGCTCGAAAGAGAAGAGATTGGTCAAATGACTTGGTAAGAGTAAGGAGTATACAATAAGATTTATATTTCATATACATCTAAAGAAGAAAACTGCGATACAAAACTTTCGAATTTTACAGGGAATTGCATTTATACTCGTCTGCTCTGAAGAAAAAGGCGTCAGCTTGTAAATTTGTGATATCGAAGTGTGATGATGATTATAGTTACTTAGGTGGCCATGTTATCAGAGGTATGTTATTATTTTTTTGAAAACAGTGCACTATAAACGACATGCTGTCGTTTTCTTTTTGCCCATATTTTGCTATTGTAATTCTATGAATATAAAATTAATAGTTTGCTGATGTTCATCGTCGCAATATCTAACAGAACTGGTCCAACTTACTATCTTTCCTTCGCTGATCTAATCAAAAATGCTTGACTGATGACAGTAATGACCTTTTATTTAATACTGTAAGCTTTAATTTCAATCATAATATTATAGGAAAGAATCAATTTCCATTTTCGGCTGCGTTGTTACTTGTGTGGGACACGTTCGCAATGATATTGGAGCAGGAGAAGAGGAAGTTGTCGGTTCAATTCCGGGAAGTGCATTTCCACTCACAGCCGCTCGTGGACGACAAGGGGCAACTTCCTCTTCATGTGACTATCCAAAGAGGGACTGGACGATTTGAGGTAAATACCTTAAAAACAATTACCACTTAATATTTAATGATAATTTAGAACAGCTCCGTTACGAGCCACATCTTAAAATTATTTTTTAATTCGTTTATTTCTTATTTAGGTTTTAAATGAAAATATCAAAGTAGTCACTGGTTATATATCTGCTGAATTGAAGGATAGGAGAATACTAGAACTGGATGCGAAGTCTGATGAGAGCCTTCAACTCACTTCTAAAGATATTTATCAACTATTACACACAAGGGATTTCAATTACACGTGAGTAAATGCATATTTAGGTTAAATTTGAAATCTCAATGTATGTATTTAAAAGAAAATAAAGAAATGTTGTTTAAATAACTGTAATTATATAAAGTGCATCTATATATTACAATATATAATAAAATGTAAATAAATATATTTTTTTGTGGCTAGTCGTGGCACAGAGGCACAAAGTGTGCTTCAAAATCGACTGGTTGTGAGTTCGATACCCACTAATTAAAAAGAAATATTTGGTTAAATTTATATTTTCATTTCTTCGCTCTGGTGTCGAGGCAAAGCGCGGCTTTGAGTTCCGCCACTCAACACGCAACGCCTCCAGAATTCGACGGAAAGTGGGAAAAGGATTGTCTTAACACGAGGTTCCTTCTGCCTACCCTGCTGTGTGCGGGATACAGCGTGAAGCTGATTTAATTTTTTAAAAATATATTTTTAGTCGTGAATTCAGAAGCTTACAAAGCTCTAATCTGTCGCTTAATGAAGCCAAAGTATCATGGAATAATAACTGGGTCATTTTAATCGACGCCATGTTGCAACTGAACGCACTTAGATGCAACCACAAAATGGTATCTATACCTGATTCTCTTAGCAAAATAACCATTGACGTAGAAGAACACGAGGAAATAATAAAGAAAAAAGAAGACCCAAATATTCTAACCATTAATGTTTTTGAAACTCAAGATTGTACTAGGTAAGTTAATTTGTTATAGTTGCATTATAAATAGATAATTTTCTAGAAAGAATTTTGTTTATTGCCTTGATTAAAATCATATTAATCCTATTCTAAATGAAAGCATTATAAATCTAATAAAAATATACATATGAAATACCGAAAAAAATGGTTAATTTAAATAATTTTACTTCAAGTTTACTGGATAGTAATAAAAAAATAGCAAATACGTGGTATTGCAGCAAAATATATACAGGTTGGAATTGTCAGCACCACTTTAAATGAAACCACACTTTTAACTACTCTATAAAAGTCTAAAATAATTCAGAAAAAAAAAATCCTAAAACTGAAAAAAATATTTTTTTCAAACAAAATTAATAATAAAATTATTGTTTTTAAATAAAACGCTATATGTAAAGTATAACATAAACACGCACACACTTGTCAAAGCGGCAACGTCGCACACGTATGTGTGCGTATGCACATGTGCACACGAAATACAGGTATGGATAAAAATCGTGAAATGAAAAAAAAATCCTACGTCCAAACTGTTAAGGTACCTTGATTAATTTCTTTAGTTCTGGGTTTGAAATATTTTACCCTATATGCAGTTTCAATAAAAGGAGCGCTGCCTCTTCCAACCTGTATATGTACATATCTAAATAACTATGAAACTAAATTTCAGATGCGGTGGTGTTGTTATAGAAAAAATTAAATATCAAAATCTGTCGCCACTGAATGAAAAGGCTGTGTCTTTGAAGACATTGAAATTTGTTCCTCATTTTCCAAACAACAACTCAAACGTAAGTATATTTCTTCAAGAACATAAGATTGAAAATTTGCCATTTTAATTTATTAAATAAACTTTTTTAACAGGAGATTACAGCGTCTTATGTGTATTTGCAAATTGCTGCTGAGAACTTAAACAAGCAGGTCTTAAATATCGTTGAAATTTTAAGTGATAAAACCTCTGAATCTAACTATGAAACGATCAAGAACATTGGAGACAACATACTTGGTATTATAACGAAACATTCGTATATTATTAGAGAGAACATTCTGAAAGAAAGCGACAAATTGAATAACGCTGATTTAGTTTTAATTACAAATTTGTCTGGTGACGAAAATGTAAGTAAAATGTCATAATATAACTATACAGTTAAGCAAATTAATAGTCCTCCATTCTTAAATTACAGGAATGTAAAAAAATACTTTTGATTTAAGTCTATCTTAGAAAATTATAGAATTTTAATAATGTTTTTAAGTTCCGCAAAAAAATAAGCTTCCTCTTAGTTACATGTTCCCATGTTCCAACTAATGAGGCAATATTTTGATTATGTATCTTAGCGAGCTAGATTAAATCATGTATTATAATATGATACCGATATTTGCAATTATTATAGAGAATATGATGAATCTTTTGATTTTTTCAACAGATGTGTCAAATACTACACAAGCTTCTAAAACAAGATATTCTTTTAATAAACAAGGAATTGTATGTAACTGGAATATCTAAGAATCGTCCCTCCATACTATATCGCAGTGTTAACGCGCATATTGTAAATGATACAAGGATTGAACTAGCGATTTGGAGACCATCAGATTCGAACGGCTCCAGCGTTTACACTGTTCGTTCGCCATCTGATTTAGCGTATATATCTTCTTTACTACCTACGGTCCCATTGAACCAAAAAGTATTTTTGCTAGCTACGTATCCTTTGGTGAAAGGCTTGAAGGCCTTGGTGAAGCAATGGAGGAAGGACAGGAGGGTGTACCTGACGATGATAAATCATGACGCATCCGATGATAGGCTCTTAGATGAGATACTTTTTAAGGATTTGTTGACTAATATTTTCGAAAATGTAAGTTTAATTAAAATAAAGTAAATGGTTTTCAATAAATTAAAAAAATCTAGATGTCCAGTAAAATTTGGTTACAAATATAGAAATGGACGGGATATATAAATTATTGCCAATTAAGACTATATTGCTAGAACTAGGAAAAAATATTTTATTTAATATAAACACTATATCTCATTAGGGAGTCTGGGGTGGAGAGTATATCTTACCTCTGGAAGAGAAACCTGTAAAACAACCTAACATGATGTTAAAATGTACCCGCCCTGGAGACTTCGACTCGGTTAATTGGGTGGAGGCACCAGAACTAGATGACAGTGGTATAAATGTAGATGTAAGTAACAATATTATTATTTATTCCAACCATACATTACGTCACCAGCTCAAATATAATCCACACCATCTGCATTTATGGTACTCTACTACTGTGCGGTTTTGTACGAACTTCCTTTCACACGCCTCGCAACTGTGAAACGACAATATTTCCAGATCGATACGTCATGCCCATCTTCAAAAAGCAATTCTTTCTCTAATTTAAAACCTGGCAACACCTGCTGCTACACGGGGTTGAGGGATTTTACTTGAAATAAAATTATGTATATAATTAAAGATTTTAATGTGACTCGACTGACTTATTTATTATAGCACGACACGAGTCATATCTCGTTCAAGTCGTTTACTTATCAGAAATATGCAAAATTTTCCTTGTAAAATCCAGATGTTTTCATTTATAAAGTATATTTAATGACTAACAGGTTCACTATGCGGGAATCAATCTTGGTTACATAAAAGAAGAGACCGGAGTAATCGACACATGCAACGCTGAAGGACGAGCTGTTAAAGTGGACTTCAGTGGTATTACTACAAAGTACGTAAAAACTTTCTTTGTTACATATAATAATTAGACAAGATTATAAATGTATTGTATTTAAATTTGTATTTGTTTAACATTAACTTTAATTTAAACAATCATAATTACCAATTGGATAAAAAAATTACCAGTTGGATTCGCATACCGAGGGCTACCGACCCAACCTTGGTCCCAAAGGACCGTAGACTGGATATTTGACATTAATTTCAGCTCGATCACCACGAGATAAATGGACTGATTCGTTTTTATTCTATGAGGTACGGATCCCCTAAAAGGAATCAACGTCATGCGTGTATTATAAAAACTATCATATTACTATTTATACTTGTCCCAGCCCGCTCGACGGCCGCAAGCCGAGGTTCGAGCTCCGCAGGAGGGGCCCTTGCGTCGTTGGCACTCCCACAGGCAACCACACAGTGCCTGCATATTTTCAGGGACAGAGTACCCTCTTCCCTACCCACTCGGTGTCGCTATAAAGGCCAATAGGGCTAACAGCATTAACCTCAAAACCGAAAAAAAATATATATTTATACTTATTTTCATTATTTTCTTTGAAAATATTGATTATAATAATGAAACCAAAATGAAAAAAAAAAGCTTTTTTTTTTCATTTTAGTGGCAACCGAGTTATGGGTATAGTCCCTAATGAAGCAATCAGTACCCGTATCAAAGCCCAACCAGAACTGTTATGGCCGGTACCGTCTCACTGGAGCCTCGAAGACGCTGCCACCGTGCCATTGGCGTATTGTCTTGCATTCTATTGCTTGGTAAGAAAATTAATGTTTTTTTATTCATAATTATGTATAATTCCACATAGCGATGTAGTTAAAGAGAACCTAGTGTTTTAATATTGCGTTCCCCAATTTTCGCTTAAACCTGTGTCGAGTGCCGGAACTTAACAGTGTATTACTGTATTATATTTCAATGTATTGTTTCTGGAATGATAATGCTAATAACGGAACAGAAATGCGCTTATTATAAAAATAATCATAAGTTTATGTACCCACAAATAGCTAGCTTAACTTCTTTAAAAACATAATTTGGTACTTTAGCCTCATGAAATTTTTACTTGTTTAATCTAACGAAAAACTTATTACTAAGTGAAAGCTACATCTTTCTTTTTAACAATGTTCCCTTCACAGTTGTTCAAGACCCAACTCCTGCCTGGGCACCGCGTGCTAGTCCACGGCGGGACCGGCGCGCTCGGACAGGCATTGATATCTATCGCCTTGGCACTAGGCTGCGAGGTCTTCGTCACTGTTGGGGATGTGCAGAAAAAGAGATTCTTAAAAAGATTATTCCCTCAACTGCAAGGTATTTTTAATATGGCTGATTGTATAGTCTGTGCTTTATTTCTCTCTTACATTGGTGGCGAAGGGTACAAACTGTGTAAACGTTCGGGTTGTGGGTTCGACCCCCACTCGAGGAGATGAAATATAATTATTATAATAACCTAACTAATTTTACTTAGCCCCCATTTATCATTTTAAGATGACCACATTGGAAATTCACGCGACCATAGTTTCGGAGATATGGTCCTTAATTCTACTAAAGGCGAAGGCTGCGACGTTATCGTTAGCTGTGTACAAGGGGAACTTAAAAATGTATGTATAATTTTATTACAATGAAAATTAATCTATATATACAGGGTGGAATTATCAGAAGCACTTTAAATGAAACCACAGTTTTAACTACTCTATAAAAGCCTAATATAATTCAGAAAAAAATTAATTCCCAAAAATGAAAGTTATTTTTTCAAACAAAATAAATAATAAAATTATCGTTTTTAAATAAAACGCCATTTATAAAGTATAACAAAAACAGGCACACATTTACCTGTCAAAGCGGCAACGTCGCACACGTGTGTGTGCGTCACACGACATACAGGTATGGATAAAAATCGTGAAATAAAAAAAAATCCTACGTCTAAACTCTTGAGGTACCCTGCTTAATCTTTGGTTCTGGATTTGAAATATTTTACCCTATATGCAGTTTCAGTAAAAGGAGCGATGCCTCTTCCACCCTGTGCAAGTAAATTAAAGTGTCTGTCTGTGATTACAAAATAACTGGGTTTTTAAGATTATATAGTTATTTACACTGTATTTAAATGCTAACAAATAATTTATTTGACTAATAATTTATTTGTCTGTTCAACCGGGTGAATGTCCAATTTTCATGGAACTTTTGTATATTTTGGAAAGGATCATAGGTACTAATGGCGAGCAAAGTGGCGATCAGAACATTATAAGTAGTGTAAATAATAAATCTACACAATGATTTTAAAATATTGATATTATTTATATATTTCTACAGACTACATTAAAATGCTGCGCCACATCTGGTGTAACTATCGATATATCACAATTGCCAAGCCGGGAGGACTTCAACCTTGGAATGTTCAATCTAACCAAAAGCCGTTCTTATGTCACCGTCAATCTGTCAAGTGTTTTTGAAAAAGAAAATGTGGATCAACTATTGGTAAGTTTTCCTTACAATTACAAAACAAAGATGGTTGAAGTTGGTTGAAGGTGGTTGAAGTTCACAACGACTTATTTATATATATATTTTTATTTTGTCTATAAATTAATTGAGATAGTAAGAACAAAAATATGTTTTTATGTTTATATAGACTTTACAAGCGCTAGTCAGTGAAGGAATAGCACGTGGTTTCGTGAAACCATTGTCGAGAGTGACGTACTCGCCGCTAGAAGCCCCACACGCCTTCCGACTCCTCGCCGCCAGCCGACACCGCGGTCGCGTTCTACTTGATTTACGTCAACATAGTTTTGATGTACTTCCCAGGTATAACTTAGTTTTTTAATCTTTATGCCGTATCCTGTGTAATACCTACAAGCAGTGTAGACAGTGGGAACTAAGGAACCTAGAGTTACGACACTTCGTTCCTAATAAATTCGAAATATATCATATATATCTCTATACAATTATTACGTACATAATAGATATGTAACTTGGTTATGGTTTTAAGTCTCAGTCAGGAGTATATTTAGATATCAACTCAAATAATTTTATGCAACTGGTCAAAATACGAGTAATAAAAAAATGTTTAGATAAAATAATAATTTATTATATAATTTCAGATTGAAATGTGCTTCAGACCTGGAACAAGTCATTGTCTCTAACGACGAAGAGCTGGTCATGCAACTTGCAGAGAAACTCATCAGTCGCGGCGCTAAAAATATTAATATATTAAGCAAAAATATATCTAACTCACTTTTATTTAAACAGAGGTAAGTGTATCGTTCGTCTCTACTTGCAGGCTAGAACATTATGTTTTTCTTTCCTTTTTTTCACGACTCCTGCAGTATCCGGCATACATGGCAAAGAGAATCTAAGGGGGAGACTTTGTTACTTCGTTGAAATATCAATAAACAATAATTCATACCCCCGAATGTATAACATTATATACAAATATATCGAATGTTGTATAATATATTGAAATCAAGCGTTAGATCAGTATCTAGAGAAGTTTACGGGAGCGCCAGTGGGCTTTTAAAAATAACTAACAAGTTAAATTTAAATTTATTTTAATTAAAATAAGAACAAAATTGTATGTTCTTATAATTAACTTAACTAGTGAATCGACCGAGCAGAAGTGCATGCTCTAGTCGACTAAAAAATAAAATATAGAATATTTAATACTAAAACATAACGTTTGTTTCCCATGGCATGAGAGGATTCGCGTTACATACTCCGAACGCTGTACCGTTCTCACGCCATGAGGCAACATAACTATCTTGTGGTGATAATAAATATGAAGATAATAAATAATAAGTAATTGTAAATAAATAATAAGTAAATGTAATGTTTCTAATACAAAGTATTTAAAAGAAAAAGAATATATTTAAGGCATTTTTCCCCGTCCACAGGTCTTGGGAAGCTGAAGAAGTTCAAGTTAAATTAGAAAAAGAAAATGTGGATGTTGGTAATTTGGTGAATTTTATCAAAAGTAATGGGAAAGGAAATATAGAAGGAATTTATTACACACTTTCTTCTAATGAGGAAGTTGATGATATAGAAGAGCTAACATCAAATCTAAAGAATTTGATTCCCTCACTTAAGTAAGTATACGAGTATATATGATATCGTTCTCCATATTTGTCCACTTTTCGTCCATTGCTGGTCATAAGCCTCTCTAATGGCACGCCAATAAGCTCGATCTTCAGCTCTTCGCATTTGTGAATATCGTCACCCCATCTAGCTGGAGGACTTCCTGCTTTACATATTTGTTTGTGTTTTGTTTATTATTTGTACTAAATTTTATATATTTTCGATTTAAGATATTTGCTTAGTAAAACTGCATTATACATTTTGTTTTTAGATACTTTGCTATAATAAATACTGGATTCAGTGGTAAGCAAGAAATTAGTATTAACAGAAGTCGAGTAAGTCTGGGTGTCAGGATATTGTTGCCAGATTTATACGAGGTACGTAACTGTTTGTACTAGGCAATGAAATCTTAAGGCTGGAAATAAATTTAAAATAGTGTTTTTTTTCTCTTCTTCTTTACTTTATAGGTGAATGTGTACCAGGCTCTTAATTCTTATGATACGACTGTCCTCATGAGTCATCTTAGTAGTTGCGCAGGGGCACAATGTGAAAAATTTAATATTTTAATTTCTTCGTCTGGTGTCGAAGCAAAGCGCGGTTATGATTAAAAAATTCGGTGAAAAATAAGGAACAGAATGTCTTAACACTTGGCTCTCTCAATCTACCTTGCTGTGTGCTGGATACAGTATGACGCTAAAAAAAATTAGTAAAAATTATAGGAAAAAAATGTCAAAAGAAAAAAATGTTAATTCATAAAGCAATCTTCTAATATAATTTTTCAGGCTGAAAAATCAGACATAACCTCTAAAGATTCCATATCATCATTAACTGCAGCTCATGCTGTTGAAAAGGCATTATGCTCCAAACAACCAGTAGTGATTGCGTCAAGGACAGATCCTCAACGTGTTCCTTTAATGCAAGAAATAGCGAGAATTGCTGGTAAAAATATATTTTTTAATTAAATTAATCAACACAAACACAAGCGTGCTACTGATTCTTATTCAAGGAAATCAATATTTAATATTTTCATTTCTTCGCTTTGGGAACGCGATACGTGGCATTGAGTTCCGCCACTCAACACGCAATGCCTCGAGAATGTGAAAGTAAAGTCTCAATGGGATCGAAGTGTCGTAACACTAGGAAGCCAGGTTCCATCTACCTACCCTGCTATTTGCCAAGTAGATATCAAACTCACAACCTGTCGCGTTTACAATCATACGCATGTGCTTGTGCGCCACGACGACCTCAAATTATTGAAAGATATTATTTATCTTAACCGGGAATTATGAAAAAAAACATAGTTGGGTTTTGCTACAACTAAAAGAGGTTTTAAATTTACAGATATTACATTAGAACAAAGTTCAGAGGCAACATTAAAGGATCTAGGAATAAATTTGCCTAAATTGGAAGCGGTGAGAGCCTATCTGTGGAACGAGCACAGCGTGTCTGTACCCAGTCGCGACATACCGTCGCTCACTCTTAATGCGTAAGAAAAATATTTATTTAGATTTAATGCAGGACTCAGTTTTTAATCAAAACAACAAAAGCGATATTTGATTAGAAAATAAATTGGACTTAATTTAAATTAAATTTCTTACAGACTTCAAGATTTGGAGCAAAAGATTACGAAAGTCCAGGATTATAACGAAGAAGACGGCCTTAAATCTTTCTTCTCGTATGTGGATCCAGATGAGCTTCAAGGGACATGCGAAGTTATATTTTTGCCGACTCAAAGTAAAACTACCATGGTGAGTATCTATTAGCAAAAAGATTTACAATCATAAAAACGAAGTTGCTATAGGTACACTCTTCTGTAACATATTCAATACAAAAATCGTTATTAGAAAAAAAATATATGCAACCTAAATCTAGTTTTCTTGAATTAAAATTACTACAAGGAGAGCACAACTATAAAAGCAGTAAGATAGTAGTAGAATCATTGATAATCTATTTTTCTATTCTTTTATTTCTCGAATTACAGACAATAGGGCGTTATTTTAATTATTAAATGATGTCATAAATGTTTGTTCTAGTCCGATGGAGACTTTGACAAGAATCGACCGCACATGTGTATAATACCAGGAGTGGAAGGCCACCATGAACGGTTCCGCGTGATGTGCGAGCGTCTCAAGATGGCAGCGCTAGTGCTGCAGCCCGGTCACAATGCTACCCTCGAGTCCATTGACGATCTGGCCCAGAGATATTCTGAGGTTTATTTTATATCTTTACACATTTATAGAACAAGCTTAGTCATATGTAATAATCATTTTAAAATTTATTTTTTTCTAAATTGATTGATTAACAGATAGATTTTTTGTTTTCTTCATTTGTGATTAATATGTTTATTTTAGTATTTTGACCATAAAATTATACTTTCAGTGTGACAATAATGAATATATATAAAATATTTTAAATCCATTATAAACCTAAATTCATATTTATATATCATTACAGGTACTTATTACTAAGGCTGGACTTAAGGACAGATTTTTCCTGTTAGGCTATGAAAGTGGGGTCTTAACAACTCTAAAGATGGCTGAAATTTTAGAAGCAAACGGTAAAAGTTGTTTTAAATAATTTTTTGATGAGTCAATAAAATTTTGATTTTAAAATTCGTTACTTTAAGTAAACTTTTATATTATAATTTATTCTCCATTTATACAATTATAGATAAATATATAATTATTTGGAATTTATATAGTTAGTAACACTTAAATCTATTCCAGGTTTAATTGGCGTAGTATTCTGCATTGGTGGATCTCCTGACGAAATTAAGGCCGCATTCCAGGACAAACTCTTTTCTTATAAAACTGAGGACGCTCTCCAAGCCGCTATCGCAAAACATGTGGCAGAGCTCATGTTGGAAAATAGTGAAGAACAGCTAAATAACAATTTGCAAAACGCTCGTACATGGGAAGAGAAGGTTTTAGCGTGCCTTCACACATTGAAAGGAAAGGTCCCACATTCAAGCCAATATGCTAAGGAAGTGATTGAATCTGCATACACTAAGGTATCACAAGTTCTGGAATACCAACCAACAGTAAAAAAGCTTCGTTCTAAGATTATTTTTATTCGGCCAAACGAGTCAAATAAGTTGGAGAACTTGCAAAAGTATTCGCAGGAACCAATCATTGAGTATACTCTGAATACGCCTCTCGCACACATGACCCAGGACCCACGTTGTACGGTTTTCGTCAACAGACATATTGGCGATGAACTGCTTAGTGCTTTCGATAAGATGAATCTGTGTGAAACCTACTATACCTCCGCGAGCTCTCATCTCGCCCTATAGTGCACATCATAATTATTGTAAATTTTCTCTTGATTCTGGGATTAAATGATTTGTTATACTTTCTATTTGTGTTTATTTTAAGGGGTTCTGTTAAAGGAAAAAAAGGAACCCTTATAAGATCACTCTGTTGTCTGTCTTTCTGTCAAGATCTCAGAACTCAGAAAGGATCTCGGGAACCTTTGGAGATATCAGGTTGAACTTCAAACCTACTGAGATATACGACTCCATAATTACCTGATAAAAAATATGGCCGTTTATATCGCAAAAATGCGTATTTCGATACTACGAAGGGAATCAAAATTCATAGGGTACTTGCGGTTCATACGGAACGAAAGTGTATTAATGTGAAAAAAGTCATCGTTATCGGTATTATGTCACCATGATTTCTCCGAACAGTGTTGATATTTAATCTAATCCTAAAATATTCCATTCTCTTTCCGTCCGAATATGAGACATTAGCTTCTGTTGAGGGACGTGAGCACAAAGATTCGTAACCCCAAAATATATGTAACACTTAAATTATTATCTATACGTACACGTATAATAAAAATGTAACTGACCGCTGTCTGATACTACATATATGATAAGAATTATTTAAGAAAAAATATTATTGAAGATATGGAAGAGATGGATGTGGAAAGGCGTACCAACGAAATAGAACCCAAAATAATAAATTAGTTTTAATTTTTTTGTCTGTTTCTCTGTTTTCCTGTGCTTTTGTGGTTAAAGAGTTTATTTATTTCTCAAAAGAAATTACATTTCACTTAAAGAGAAATACAGAGTTATCTTAAATAAATACATATTAAACAATGTGAGCGTTGGAATCAGCAAAACATGGTAAATAACAAAAAGAAAACAATATCAAATACTCAATTAACAAATGTAAGAGAAAGGGGGTACATTGAGATAATATAAATATATTTGACCATGACCGTTTACAATGAAGTTAAGTTTACCCACATTTGAAGAAATCATAATACAGGGTCGGATTCTATTTAATTTTTATAAGATGCTCCTTTAATTTAGTTTTAAAATTATTAATTTTTTTTGATGTTTTTATATCTTGAGGTAATTTGTTGTAGATTTCTGCTCCTTCATAAATAATAGATTTTTTGCCATAATTGGTTCTTGTTTTTGGTAAGTATAAATTATTTGCACTTCTAAGTGGTCTCTTTCCTATTTGTTCATTTGTCAGAAAAGATAGCTCCGATTGTAAATTGTTTTGTAAAATTTTATGGATAAGAATACATGTGTTATATCGATATAGTTGACGAATATTTAAAATTTTAGTTTCATTATATATCTTATTTGTAGATGTTAATGGCTTGAAATGGAAAAGCAGTTTTATTATTTTATTTTGAATAATTTGCAAAGATTTTAAGTTAGTTTTTGCAGCGGCTCCCCATATTTCAACTAGATAAGTTAGATTTGACTGAACTAATGAGTAATATATTGTATAGCACACACTACGAGGCAGACAACGATAGATACCACGCAACGAACCAAGTAGGGAGGATAACTTAGATTTTATATTTTCTATATGCACCGTCCATGTCAGGTCACTGTCCAAGGTTAGACCTAAATATTTTTCTGTGCTGGTTTTCTTGATTTCTGTGTTGTTTATAGAAAGTGGGGTAAAATTGTGTATTTTTTTATTTTTAGTTTTAAATATTATATAGTGAGTTTTTTGTATATTTATTGTCAAAAGATTATATTGGAACCATCGGCTTAATGCATTAAGATCTTGTTGGGCATGTTTCGCAATATCTTGTAAGGAATGTCCAAAATAAAAAATACTCGTGTCATCTGCATAAAGTGTAAGTTCGCCATGAAGTGATAATTCACTGATATTATTTATATATACTAAAAATAACAGGGGCCCGAGTATAGATCCTTGGGGTACACCGAAAGTGATAATATGTGTCGAACTCTGATATTTATCAATTTTTACTATTTGTAGACGATTTGTTAGGTAAGATTCTATTAATTTATAAGCAGTACCGGTGATGCCTATTCCTCTAAGCTTCTTTAATAGAATGGAGTGACTTACAGTGTCGAAGGCCTTTTTCAAATCTATAAATATTCCTAAGCCTATATGTTTAGCATCTATATTTCTTTTAATTTTCGTCACTATGTCTATTGTTGCGCATAAAGTATTTGAATTCGTTTTAAATCCATACTGACGTTTGAAAATAAACCCAATCTGGGATAAATACTTATCTAGTCGATTGTAAATAACTTTTTCAAATATTTTTGAAACAACAGGCAAAACAGAGATGGGCCTATAATTACCGGGGTCAGATTTTACACCAGACTTATATATTGGAGTAACTTTTGCAATTTTCAAAGCATCCGGGAAAGTACCTTCATCTAGACATTTATTGATGCATTTTTGTACTCGCTAATCTCAGAAACGGCATAACGGCTTAAAATACTGATTGTAGGATTGTATTTTGTGGCAAACTACAATTAATATTAAGCCTTTTTTTATTTCATTGCGATCAGAAATAAAATAGTTATATTACTTTCAAGCAGACGAAGACGCAAGTACTTCGCTATAATCTATATCTATATATCTAAAAGGACATGTTCTCACTGACTGATGTAAGACGCACGCATAGCCGTAACCGCTGATGGTAGTAACGTGAAATTTGGATATATGTTTAGTTTCGTAATCTGGACATCGACTTAGGGTTAAATGTTTGTATGGATTGTTTTTTCAATCGGCACCGATTTTTATAAAATTTTAAATTCCGACTTTTAAAAATATTTAATTAAATACGTGTTTCGTGGTTTATTATAATTCACCCCCTAAGGGTGCAAATAAAAGGTTGAAGGTTTATATGGAAAAATCTTTAAATTGCCACCGATTTTTATAAAATTTGAAATTCAGACTCTTTAAAATATTTCATTGAACACGTGTTTCATGGCATGGCATAAGCAGACGAAGCTGCCTGCGTCCGCTAGTTTAATATATTTGACGTTATCGATTCATTTCCAGAAACTTAGCAACAGAATATCCAATCTTATCAATTTAATATTATAGATTATTTAATAAAATAATAATTATGAGCGTTGTATATTATACAACTAAGAATTACATTTTAACTATATTTTAGAATTCTCCTCCGTCTTTTGAACTCAGTTTCATAATTTTCTTAGCAACATGCATATATATATATATCACAGTTTTAAATACTTTATAAAAGCCTATAATATAATTCAGAAAAATATTTATTCCCAAAAATGAAAAAAATATTTTGCAAACAAAATAAATAATAAAATTATCGTTTTAAAATAAGACGCCATTTGTAAAGTATAACATAAACACGAACACACTTACCTGTCAAAGCCGCAACGTCACACACGTATGTGTGTGTCACACGAAATACAGGTATGGATAAAAATCGTGAAATGAAAAACAATCCTACATTCAAACTGTTGAGGTACCTTGATTAATTTCTTTAGTTCTGGGTTTGAAATATTTTACCCTACATGCAGTTTCAGTAAAAGGAGTAGTATAGACCCTGTATATTATATATTATGCTTTGACACTTGAACCTTGTTCAATTTGTTTATTTCTTAAAAAACAATGATAGCTTATTTTGCCCTGAATTAATAAAGGTGGAAAAACCACTAAGAAATAAAAAGATAAAAAGTATTTATCTCATTTAGAACATAGATAATTTTGCTGTCCGAATATAATAGCCGAAGATCCCAGAGCCGCCAGATCTACATCATTTTAGCTAAATTAGAGGACTATCATTTGAGGATTATCTTTGAGGACGTCATTTTGAGGACTATTAGTCTAACAAATAGTTAAGACAATATGCCTACTCACTAATCTGAAAATGGTGACCTCTCAGAGGTAGCACCAAATAACGGTATATCTCTGTAAGGGAAGATGATTGAGCCATCAGATTGGTCTGGGTCTTGAAATAGTCCGTAACTATTTATACGTATTTAAATTTAAAGCTTGATAGTGTAACGTCATTTACCCCAATTTTAACCTTTAGGACGTTTGGCAAGAGTAAAGGACCACGTAAAGCGTCTGGCGTAAATAAATATACATTTTTTACATTACTCTTAAAAACATATTGGGCGGGTACTTTAAGTTGGCGCTATCTCTGAAAGGTCCCCATTTTCAAGTTAGAGAGTAGAGTACGCATATAGTCTTAACTACATATAAGACTATTACATACATACATAGCTGCACGCCTTATCCCTAGCGGGGTAGTCAGAGAGAACGGAGCGCATAAACGCTATGGTATATTAGACTATTAATCCTCAAAATTTCAGCTTTGCGAAAATGACGTAGGTCTGGAGTCTCTGGGATCTTAGTTTATAATGCTGGCGTATAAGTCAACCACTAAAGTTAAGTGAATATTATTCGAGGGCAAATGCGAATGTTACAGGTTATTTGTAGCAGTTCAGTGCAGACCCTGTATTACTACACACAGTAAAGAGAAAGTTTGTAGTCTTCGAAAAATATTCTAGAAATTAACTAATCTGCTTCTAAGTTGACCACCATATTTTTTTATATAAAAAAATCGCTGTTATATCTTTTCTTATCAGACTTGTATATGTATATCTGGTCACATTGTTGGTAAGTTCCAAATACTTTTTTACTTGAAAAGTATTTAATCCAGCGAAATCCAAAATTCCAGCTGAAATTAATATAAAATATTCAAATCTAGAAGCCAATCGAGAGGCAGCGGCACAAGTGTGTTCTACCTTACTGGTTCGATACTCACTCGAGTAAGTGAAATATTTATTTGAATCTATCTATCGCTCTTGTAATGACGAGCGAAGAAATGAAACTAGTAAATATTTAATTCCCATACCGTACTGTTTTCATGCTTGTACCCCTACCTCACGACTGCCTCAAATTACATATTTACTAATTAATATTACTAGTATATATTTTAGACTCTCGTTAATGTCAATCATTTTTTATTTGTCTCGTTTTAATAGATTTCAAACCAGCAAATGTGTACTTAAAGCAAGAAGATGGATGGAAACTAGATTTAGATACTAAACGGAAGATTAGATAAAAGTGAGATAATTGGTCTTTGGATATAATTCGGGCAGGGCTTACCAATGATTACCCTAATAACATATGATAAGAATTTATTATAAAAATAAAAATCCCAATTGGATTTGAATTCGTAAACATGCGCGTGGTTATTGTGCTGGCACTAGTAGGAGCCGCTCTCGGTAAGAAAAAAAAATGTTCTTTAATATATGTGTCCTATAAAGTGCTTAGATTATTTAATTAGCATTAAATTTTATTTATTGAGCTCTCTCTCTACTAAACGGGAAGATCAAGATTTCAATTACTGTGTGTTGTTTAGCGTAACTTCACGCCGCGCTTAGCCTCGTTACAAAAGCGAAGAAATGAAAATATAAATTTAAATAATAATTAGGAAATCAAAATATTAAATACTTCACTATCCCGAACAGGAGTCGTACTCACAACCGCCGCACTTACAGCCGAACGTTTGTAGCTTTGCGCCATGACGACATCTAAATTAAGTATTGTACAATATAAAAATGAGTATTATACAAAATATTACCAAAAACAAGTAAGCTCATTAAATTAAATAAAGACAAATACTATATTTTATCCTAACATTAAATTCAGGTATATATTTTAGTGCAATACCCCTACACCGTGATCATAGTTATTATATTGAACATTAAAATCCACAGCGGCTCCTCAACATGAGTTTTGGAAGAGAGAAGAGAGTGCACAAAGAATTGTAGGTGGCGTTGGCGTAATAATCAATGAATATCCATACATGTCCCAGCTCGTGGTCAGAGGTTGGTCCTCGTATGAAACATTATGTGGCTCCACCTTGATCTCTACTCGAGCTGCATTGACTGCATCACGTTGCTTCTTGTTAGTATACTTTTGAATATTTCCACAAGTGTATTATTAAATAAGAAAATAACATTTTTATATATCTATATCTATCTTAAATATTAAAAGGTTACAATTTATTTCTTGTTGTAGGCACTCAGTTATTAGTGCTTGGAGGATACGTGTGGGCTCATCGTTCGTCAACGGTGGCGGCGTACACTATTTTATTGATGATTTTATCCGTCATCCTGAACATATACCTCCAGCTATTCACAATGATATTGCGGTAGTGAAAATTGCATCACCTCTTGTCCTCTCTAACACAGTGGGGATCGCGACACTTGCCTTACCTGGCACTGTGGTACCTGATAATGACGTCGTAACCGCTGTAGGATTTGGTACACTTAGGGTATGTACACTAGTCGAATTCAATATAAATATTCCATTATTTTCTAAAAATATATAATAATCGCCCTATTTTATAATATCATACCACCGTTGTATAATTAATTCATCATTTTTTTATTAATAATTTACCAATTTTATATGTGGTTTTAATAAATATGTTTAATTCTGAGGACAGTCGTTGTCGACTGTAAGCGTGATAGGTTGTGGGTTCGATTTCCACTCGTGAAAATAAGCCATTTTATATTATTTACTAGGTTCACTCTGCCTACACAGCTATTTGTGGAATACAGCGTGTAGCTGAACAAAAAATAATTCAATAAGTTGTCTTTTTCAGTTTGATGCTGTTCGACCTACAACGCTTCAAAGGGTTCACATAAACGTTATAAATAACAGTATTTGTGCTTCTCGTTATGCTTATTTAAGAACTATTCCGGAATTCGAAGATATACCACCTGTAACTTCCGACATAATTTGCGCTGGTATCCTAGATATAGGAGGAAGAGGTACCTGCGGAGGTGACCCAGGTGGTCCTTTGATACATAATTCAAAGGTTGTTTCAATAATTACTAGGGGGCATAGCTGTGCGCAACCATACTTCCCAGGAGTCTCTGTTAGTGTGGCTTCTCACTATGAATGGATTGCCGAAACTGCTAATTTGAACGAAGAAGAATAAACTTTATGTATAATTAAGTAAAAAATATTAAAAGAATGATTTTTTAAAAAAAGTTACTTGATTTTTTCTACATAATTTTTCTATTATATTTCTAGAAACAAGTACACTATTTTCTCCTAACATTTCTCCTATATAATTTAATCTTAAAAGTAATACTAACAACTATTTTTTTTCATTAAGGTTAACACATTTTATTATGTTATATTAATAAATAAAAAAATGAAATTTAAAAGAATGCAATATGACAAAGAAGCTATGAACATAAATATTTTTACATCTAGAAATGTTTGAAGAAAAAATGATTTAACATAAGAGAAGTTCTCGTGAACTTCTTTCTTCATAACTATTGTGAAATTTGGCACGAAATGAAAATTTGCAGTATAAATACAGAAAGAAAATCTGAAAAGTGGAAATTTATAGCTATTTCATAGAAAACTTATATTTGTACTTCATTTCATACAAAATGAGAGCATATGCAAACTTCCTTTTTCAACTTTTATAATTTATATTTCGCCTACAATTTCAAATAAATTTTACACATTACTAAATAAATTTTAGATATTTGTAATTATTCTTGTGAATAACTAGTTCTGGAACGTGTTAGGAATTAAATACACCTTTTGGATTTTTTTTTATATTGCAACTCTTTCCATTTCTTGATTTAAACATTGATTTACTGTAGTCTGCAGCTAATGTTGTCAAGTAAATAGAGTACACGCACTTCTTCTTCGTACAAGCAATAATATTCTTTTTTTTTTCTAAAATCCCAAATCTTAAGATTCATCCGTCCGGAATTGAAAAATTATAACTAGATATGTAGTAACCGATCCAATTATCTGGAAAAAAAATGTATAAAAATGAGTTAGGTCAGTCGTGGGCGGCGCAGGGGCACAAGCGAGTGACTGTCAACGCGACGCGTTGTTGGGTCGACTCCCACTCGAGGAAATGAAATATTTCATATTTTCGTTTATTCAAACTGCTGTTGAAGCAAAGCGCGGCGTTCAGTTGCACCACTCAACACTAATCGCCTCTAGAACTCGGAGAAAAATGGTGAACGGAGTGGCTTAATACTGGGTTACCTCTGCCTGCGGTGTACGGGGTAAAAGTATTCAGCTTCAAGTCTAGGTATTTTAAATTTTTTATGCTTTTCCTATAATATTTTTATATCTTTAGTATCTTAAAAATATACATAGCCAAGGTGCCTAACTTGTGGTAGACCGTAGAACCTTATGACACAATTTCGCTAATCATGCAAAAAACATCTTATATATGTATATAATATGTTATTCCCATTTTTTTCTTTTTTTTAGTTCTAACAGGTACTGTTTACCTACAAAAAATATCTCTTTTTGCTTTTATATCAATACAGGGTGGAAGAGGTAGCGCTCCTTTTATTGAAATTGCATATAGGGTAAGAATTTTTAACCCTAGAGCTAAAGAAATTAATCAAGGTACCTCAACAGTTTGGACGTAGGATTTTTTTTTCATTTCACGATTTTTATCCATACCTGTATTTCGTGTGACGCACACACACGTGCGCGACGTTGCCGCTTTGACAGTTAAGTGTGTGCGTGTTTATGTTATACTTTACAAATGGCGTTTTATTTTAAAACGATAATCTTATTATTTATTTTGTATGAAAAAATAACTTTTTCATTTTTGGGAATTAGTGGTGCTGACAATTCCACCTTTATATTTTTCATTAAATATACAAACCGTAACCGTCAATGGTCTTGACAAGGTGCACACTCCCAAGGGCGAGTACGTGGGGCGATCCAAAAGAAGCTGCTTGGTGAAGAGATCTAATTCTATAATCATAGGATCCGTGACGCTCGCGTGACGCATCAGGCAAGAGGCAAGTACCCTTGTCTTATCCATCTTAAAAAGATATTAGTATTTAGTACTAGTAAATATCTAGTAGCATAGCATGCCAGTTGAGGCCAGTTGTGGAGCAGGGCCCAAGTGTGTGAGTGTAAACACGACCGTTTGTGGGATCGATACCCACTCGAGGAAGTGTTTATTTACGTTTACCAGAATTCTGCAGAAAGTGGGGAACGGAGTGTCTTTGCTTTTCAGGATATTCAGGATATTCAGGATATTCAGGATATTCAGGATGCTTTTCAGGATATCAGTTCAGAACTTTTTTTTTTTTCATATATATTTTTATAGTACTTTCCATACCTCCTTTTGCATCTGAAAGCACGGCTCCACTACCAACATCATACACACTATATGGAAGATACCCCAACCTATTTGTAGTAATAAATTTAATACAAGGCTTTGTCGAGGTGACGTATCTATAAAAGAAAATATATAGGATAAATATAAATATCGTCACTAACATAATAGTTGTTAAGTGGTAGTAAGTGCGGTGGTAAGCCTAGTGTTAAGTCACTCTGCTATCAACTTTCCGCCGAATCCTGGAGGCATTGTGTGTTGGCTGGTGGAAATCAACGCCTCACTTTGCCTCGACACCGGAGCGAAGAAATGAAATTATTAAATATTCCATCTCCTCGAGTGGAAATTCAACTCACAACCTGTTGCGCCTTGCATGAACACACACTCGTGCCCCTGCGATGACTGCCTCAAATAACATTAATTTAATAATAATTGCTAAATAGTCCTTTTTATAATAATTTTAATATTTTTCTAATGAACCTTAAATTCCTTTCCTTTAATATTTTTATATGAACCTTAAATTAACTTAATTATTACAGAATTTAAAAAAACAAAACGAATATATATTATTCGTTATTGTGCCATACATAAATCTGTTATGAGGTAGTACGGTGTAATTACTAATTGTAGAAAGAACGAAGCTAAGTTTAGTAATAGCAGAAACCCATGTTCCTTATCAATATCTCGAAAAATGTCGCAAACCCAGCCGTAGGCGATAGCGAAATCGCTTACTGTCCGCTTATCGTCCAGACGAGATTGCTTCGAGATATCTGAAATATTTAATATATGGTTTAATAATCTCTCTATGTTTATAAAGATTACAAATTAATATTATTTTCACAATACAAAAACAAGCAGGTTAATTGCAAATTAGGGTTAGCGAGGTTTATGCATCAATTTCAGGATGAGGTCAACTTTTGTGTGATGAGGTCAAGTACGTCAACGGTAAGTGTGATAATTTTAGATTGTCAACTTTTATAAGATTTTTAAATGTTTACGGGCTGATACTCGCTTTATATGAAATTAACTATAATTATAAGAATTATAGTTAATTTCATATAAAGCGAGTTTTAATAGTTTTTATATGTACATACATATTTATGAATATAAATTTTGAATTGACGCATTTTTTCTTTTTTTGTAGGTACTACCACTGCAATTTCTGTTTTCACTCATTTGATTTTACATTTAATATGAAATGAACTACAAATATAAGTTTCTATAAAATATCTATAATTATCAGTTTTCAAGAAAAGAAAAGAATATTTCGAAGTATTGCGTGTTATGTGGTGGAACTTAACGCCGCGCTTTGAGCCTTGAGAGCCTTACTAGAGCAAAGAAATGTAAATATTAATAAATAATAATTAATTCATCTGACTAGAAATCAAATCTGCATCTGTCGTGACAGCCACACGTGCTGCTGTTCGACAATGGTCTCCATACATTTAATAATCATTAAAACATACAAGAAGTATATATTAGGAAGTAATAATATATAGGAAGTATGTACTTACCATTACATTTATTATCTATACCTAAGGAATCAATAACATAATTGATAGTTTTAGGATATTTAACTTTAATCGTTTCTATTTGTTCATCGGGATTACGTTTCAAGTTTGGGCTTATATTTATCACGTTTTTATCTATAAGATAAAGTTTATATATAAGGTGATATATAAGGTAATATAAGTATTTACAAATATTAATAATATTTTCATTTCTTCTCTCGCGTTGAGTTGCGTCACTCATGTAATACCTCCAGAAATTGGCGTACACTAGGAAGTGGAGTGTCTTAATACTCCCAAGGTTCCCTGTGCCTATCCTGTTACATTCTGAATACAGCGTAAAGCTAAAAAAAATGTATATGTAATTAAACTGAATACCTTGATTAGAAGATAGATTTTGTAGGCCAAGGTTCAAAAGTTTTAACGAAGACTGGAGATAAAATGCAATTAGCATAAATTGAAGTTGACTTAACAGGACCAAGAAGTACTCATAGAATAGAAACGAGTACATCAGCAACGTGCGTACTAGAATATAATACACAATTAAAGTATCTAAAACTATACGAAAAATCTGTAATATTATTAAATGTCTCATAAGTAAATTACAAATATATTTTTTTTTTAAATCTGCATATATTTCATTTTAGTTAAATATAAAATTATTTTTACTTTTTCCTGAAAAGAAATCGAATCGTGAACTGTCTCTTTTATTCTTTAATTACCTTCTCTCCCATGAGCAATAGCTTCCAATGCATAACCACAAAGATCAAAACATATTAAAATCCACAAACCAACACAAGTTAGTATTATCGTCAATATTTTATACTTCTCTCCATAATCTTTTTCAATCTTAACCCCAATGAAAATTTTCATCTGAAACACATTTGACAATGCTAAACTGACAGTTTGTTAGAAATAAACCTCTTAAATTTTAAATGTTGAATTAATTTTAATCCAATATAAAAAAATCACCTTCACGTTATATCCCGCACACATTAGGGTAAGTAGAGGGAACCTACTGTTAAGACACTTCGTTTCCCTTTGATTTAACATAATTTATAGTTATACCATATACCAGTTACTATCAGCATAAATGAAGCTGATGATAACTAACAGGATCTTTACTTATTAGAACATTATACTAAAAATATATAATCTAAGCATCACTGAGGCCCATGCTTGGCGCGAGAGGACGCAAACTTTCATAAGTATGTCTACAGCTGCCTGCCTGCGAAGCCTGTATCTCTGACCTATTAAAGTTGTTTCGTTGTCACCCCTAAAAAGGTGACGAAGCAAAGGTCAGAGATCATCCAGCTTAACCTCCCATAAAAAAAAAAAACTGTACTGGCCTATAGAATTAAAAGCATAACTACAGCTTAGAAAAAAAAACTTAATATAATGTATATATATAAACCTTCTCAATTTCATTTAGACAACGAATAACACAAGACAGACGTGCCGGGGCCTTGTAGACGGCGACGCTAGCAATGAGTATTATTATAGTCAAATTCACCACCCATATCACGCGAGATGTTGGGGTGCGGACGCGTAATGACCTCGCGGGTTCAGTCAGGAGGTCCAGTGCGAATCCAGAAAGTACCACACAATCTGAAATATTATATTTGTTTTTAGTTTCTTCTCATTATATTTTATCAAAAGGATATAAGGATCAAAATTTTCAAAATGATAAATATGAAAGCCTAGGCTCTTAGTAATAGCTCATAGATATGTAGTTGTAATATGATTATCCAAATGAGGTCAAAATAAATTTATATTTATATCCCGCATACAGAACCTAGTGTTAAGATACTGCGTCCCACTTTTCACCGAATTTTTTGAGGTTGAGGTTGATTAGCGGAATTCAACGCCAGGCTTTTTGTCTCGGTGCCAGCGAAGCGGCGAAGAATTGAAAATATTAAGAAATATTAATTCATTCTCTCGAGTGGAGATCAAGCCCAAAAACGTCGCGTTTCATCCACACCCTCGAGCACGAGGCCACGAGGCTCAAAAAAGATTTTCCAAAATATTCGTAATATATGTTAAAGCAATAGACCTAGTTACAATATATTGTTATTTGAAAAGTAGCTAAGTAATTACTTATAGCTGTAACAAGAAGATAACTATAAAACGTCAAAGGACGAGAAATACGAAATCCTGTTTTGGAATTAGTTATAGGAGCTACTCCAGCCCACCGAGACATCCGCAACACAAAATTTAGGGCACGTCTTGGCTGCATCATGTCCAACTTAAACTGGATTTTACGTCGCCCTAAACGATCCGAATATTAACTGTGACAAATTGATAACAACATTAATAAATAAACGCTCTAACAGTTTCTGTTTATCTAGACAGGATCTACTTAAATTGCTTTTTTATCATTGATTGAATAAATATTAAAATATAAACATAGCGCTACGCTTGATATCTTTCCAATGCCATCAAATTCGAATAAAAACAAAAACATAGTATTGTTTTTAATATAACATGAACGATGTTGGGTAAATATTTTAGCCGTGACATGTGAAATGTTTATCTAACTTTGAAATATTTAGTCCATTTTAAAAAACCATACAACCTTCTAGTATACGTTCATTAAAATCCAAATAACCATTTATTATATATGGTTATAAACACGATTGTTATAATTTTGATTCCTACTTGGGAAAATAAATTACGTTCAAGCAAGTCTAAACATGGCGTTGAGTTCTGTCACTTAAATAACGGAGAACCTAGATGCTTTTCTCTACTTACCCTGCTATAGACGAAAATAAGAATTAAGAGATAGGAAATGGAATGTATGCGGTATAAGTTTAAAAAAGCCAATTCAATGCGAGTTGGACTCGCCCACCCAGGGATCCGCATCAATTTCAGGAAAAAAATACCTGCAAAGGAGAATGCCTATTTTTGGATGGGAATGCTTACCAACTTGCGTCAACCCAAATTTATTCTCAACTAGTCCGATTTTTGTTTAACTTTTCATTATCATTTTTGTTAAAGTCTTGTACTTTAACATAGTTTATCCGCAGTATTTTAGATATTCGAAAAAGTTCAAAAACGCCTGATCATATTAAATAACAATATTTACTTACTTGTTATATAGTGCTCGGTGTCACAGGCGGAAAACTTATTTAGAATTCTAATGTGTCAATCTCATAGACGGCCGAGCTCCACGAAATGCAGCAAAGCGAGAGATCGGGTGAACGGCGCCGGTGGGAAAGGAATTTCTTCTCTTCCCACACTTATTATTCAAACGTGGAGTAATTAAGTCGTAGGTTAAGTTAGATTAATTTAGAATTAAATAGATTACTGTTTTTCTAACATTGAAAGCAGTAGTCTTAGATATAGTTTAGTTTTAGATTTAATTTGTTCTTTCATTTAAAATTTTGTCAATTTAAGTTTATCTATAAAAATCGTATTTTTCTTAACCCTCCAACTGCGGCCCTCGTAACTTACTGTCACTATATGTATTTTATTTGTTTTACTTTATACATAGGTAATTAGATATAGGTAATTATAGATATAGATATATTTCAATTATTGTCAATTTATGTAAAGTACTTTCGCAGATATACATATTATTGCAGTAATAAATAAATTGTTTATTATCCCTTGTTAAAAATACGCTTCATAAAAAATATTCAATACCCATATAGAAAATGCAACGGAATATGGGCATTTTTTCCTTAATTTGTAATGTAATTTCTCCCTTTATGCCAAATTTCATAGATGTAGCTCCACGGGAAGTACCCTATAGCCCAAAAACGATGCATAAAAGCTTGTATCCTTTGATTGCGTATTATAATATCAATATAACACAGTTCCTTAATTAACAACATGTAGTAATCACTAAGGCAGACATGTCTATAACATGTTGCGTTTTATTTTATGTTAATAGTTCTGTACAAAAAATAACACAAATACAAATAATAATTATGAAAACCGTTTTAATATAATTTAATTGATATTCAAAATAATATTATTCCACATCATTCTCTGTAGTATTTTGTGAATTTTTAATCGTGTCCAAATTATGGCCGTCAGCAGTCATGGGTCGAAGCATCGCTTGAAATGTTCCAATCATCATTTTAGTATCCTGAGCTCCTGGAATTTGCCTTTTCGATCTTATTCTGTTAACTTCTGCAACTGCGTTTGAATTATCTTCCTGAATATGTAAAAATGTTTTAAATTTAGAATTTCTTATAGTATTTTCTTTATTAACTTCATTAGAATTTGCTGAAGATGTCTCCAGAAACGAAGATTTATAATCACTCAACTCATTCTGTAATTTATCCGGATTGAAAGAAAGACAATTTGAAACCAAAATCAAAATTAATATTATATGATGCATTTTTTCCTAAATAACTTTATGCGTGCCAAAATTGCAATTTCAAACTCTAATAGGCACTATTTGCAATCGTGTTTCTTTTTATCAGCCCTTCATTTAAATACTAGGCTAATTATATTTCATGTACAAATTATAATTATGAAAATTTTACTAACATACAGGTTGTTTCTTTACATACATATTTGTTTTATTATTTTAGTTCTCTTTATATTTATTTTTTTACGCATACATAGCAGGGGGAACCTGATATCTATCTATCCGTTGCACTCGCACACTAATATTTTAAATAACTTATATGAAATATAAAAAAAATATTATTACTTATATAAATTATAAAAATAGTATATCATCATCATTAGCCAGAGGCACAAAGACCCCACACATGTGACCAAGCCACTGTCATTTCAGCGTACTAATCCTTTGGGCTATGTCGATAGCTTTGGTTCACTCCAAGAACACTGAGCGAGTTTAAACTGATCGACCATTCGGACTAAATAATTAAAATATATATAATAAATAAAGAAAACTTCGTATATCGCTAAAAAAATTTGATTCAGAAGATTAAGACAAATAAATCAAACTAACAGGCGGTGAATGAGCATAGGAGAAATCTGTAAATTATAAAAATCGACTGAGGCCGTCGTGCCCTAACTCCTCTACAATCCCTACTAACTTCAAAAACTACCATATTCGTTAAAAAATGTTTAGCTTTACCGTTTACCACCGTCACATTGGCGAAAGGTGCAAAAATTAAACCTATTGTAATAGAAGCGAAATGGCCAAACCACACATTTTGGCCAATGTGTAGAGATGGTGAACTTAGGGTTTGTACATAGAGTATAGAGCTAGAAAGTTGCCATAAGATCTGATAACTTTTTGACAGTGTAAGTTGTCGTTTTGGCAATATTTTAATTAGACTTTTTATTTTATATTAGTTACTTATACTACTTAATAATTATAAACTCTACAAATATAAGTTTGTTAATAGTTTTTTTTTTGGATGATATATAAACAAAACTATTAACAAACTTATAATTGTTTTCTCTCTCTTTTCATTGTAATGAAAATAATTTTTATTATCTTTTCAAAAAAAGTAAGAAAGGGGTAGAACGCACTCATTTTTTTTTTTGGATGTCCATATTTTCGAACGATATAAAAAACTCAATTTCATATTAAAAAAACTATTTAAAGACAACCCGTATATATAGTTTTTTTTGGTTTTATTCCTATTTCAGTTCGATGTATCCAGTTTATTTATTTTTTAATAAGAATTTGTAAACCGATTCATAGAATACATATATCTACCAACTACCTAAGTTTCAACAATAGTTTCAAAATAAATCGAATCTTTAAAGGTCCTGCCATTCGGCTCCCGACCTCTTAAAAAAGTTTTCAGAGAACGTATAAAATAAAACATACAACGAATTTAACTTCAAGAAGTTTTTTTTATTTAATTTTATTTTTAATAAAATAATTATAACATAATCATAAATTTTGAACAATATTTTTAATTTTTACGATTATATTCGTCTAGCTGTTGTTCAACAATCAGTACTTGTTCCATGACTTCTTCTGCAGTCAGATAAAATGCCGAGGCTACGGGCGCGATGAAAGCCTTGCTATATTGTATTATTGTTATCAAATTATCTTCATTTTCACTATTTAAAGCATTATCAATGTTCTCACAGCAACTGTCATTATCCGAATTTAACTTGTTATCCTCAATGTCTGTAGTATCATCAGTAAAAGTCGTTATGTCGTTTCGTTCTAATATTTCTGGATGCTCCTTAAGAATATTTACTAAATATTCGAAAAGCGCCGGAATAGTTCTAAATACGTTGATATATTCGTCACCAAAGTAAAACATACCTCTTTCTTCTTCTTCATTTTCTTCTGTAAAACGAAGTAGTTATTGTACATTTAAATATATTTTAGTTAAGTGTTTATTTTTACCTTTATAGTTAAAATTTAAATATTTTTACCTTGACTATTAACAGTCAAACTCAAAATATTTAATAAAAACAAAATTATTATTTTTTTCATATTTTTTACATTCACTCTTTTAGGTCCAAACTACTTACTGTTAGCAATATTTTAAAAGAGTGTCACTTGTCAAGAAACAGGTATTGTTGATTTTAGTACCCTCGGATAAGATATGTAAATATAACAACATCCGAAAACTATATAATAACTATGATAATGACTCTACAGGATGATCATAAATAAATACTTAATATACTTTTCACTTAGGTACAACTTGTTTATGTTGTTGTTGTAACAAACGTATAAGAATTTCGACGTAGCTTGATGTGAACGTATGTCTTAGTGGTCAGAGCGCTTGGTCGGTTTCTAAGAGGTGCGTTTATACATTTCGCAAAAAAGTAATTTTCTTTCGCCATCAACTTCAGGGTGCTCCATGGTTTTTCTAGGGCTTCCGCATCCGATGACTTGCATGAAGGTCGCCCCGACCCTCCCGCAGTAGCTCCTCTAGGGTAAGGGAAGTAGGAGACGCTCGTACTGCTTTTTCCTACCCTAGGCTCCGGCGGAGTGAATTTATGTTCGCGCTAGATTTACGCTCCCGCTTCGCGGTCTCCTTCAATACGTATTGAAGACCAATTCCTCTCACTATCCAGCGTGGATCCCACCACACTGGACAATGAGAGATCCCTAATTCCTAACCTACTAGTATAGCCATCAAGACGTGGCGTTGTGGGGTCCAAGTGGAGCATACGATCCTCTAGCATCACTCCAGATGAGCTGACACCCATGATACATTGGCGACATCTCAACTATGATCTTTCATAGATCCATATCTATGGATTAGCAAATATAAAGTAAGAACTCACTTTTGTCAAATACATGGCTTATTTAGGTCTTCACTACTAAAGTACAAAAGTACGAATCAATTATAGTTATGAAGAATGCATTTATAAGTGCCGTACTTTGAAACAGTATAATAGCAGTGCACATTAAAATACATAATTAGATTGCATTTTCGCAGTTTAAGTCTAATTTAAAAACATGAATAGATACCATCAATTTAAAACTTAAATAATTGTAATTTTCTATTACAGATTACGCTTAAATTATATCTGTTACGTGGTTTTTTCATAATTTTTAGGGTTCCATACCTTAAAGGTAAAAACGGAACACTTATAGTGTCACTTTGTTTTGTCAACACAATTAAAAGATACTGGAGGGCAATTATGCACCGATTTTGTTGTATTTTGTATGAAATTCGGCACAAAAACAAAACATGGGGAAGTTCCCATGGACCGACAGATATGAAATTTGTCTCAAAATGAAAACTTACAATACTAATAAATAAAAAAATCCGAAAAGTAAAAATTTATAGGTACCTATAAAATATGTAGTTCATTTCATTGATATGCTTATCAACTTTTATAAGTTGTTCTTGCCGTTAACCTACAATCCTAAAATTGGTACGGTTACCTCGGTGGGCGAGTCCGACTCGCACTTAACCGGTTTATTTTTATTTTAAAATAATTAAATTGGCCTATTTTAATATTTCTTAATAACATACAATAGATACTTTTAAAAAAATAAAAATATGTCTACTTAGGTGTTCATTTCTTCATTCAATTCATTATTAAATAAGTAATTTATCATTTCTTAAATACAAATACATACATAATTTAAATGAAGAAAATAATAACGTTCTAAATTAACAGACACGCAATTAGAAAAATTGTCTCAAAATGGATCATATGATAGAATTAGGCACTTTAGCAAACTGCTTCTGCTAACTACTTCCGTGTTAGATCAGAAATAAAAAACATTTCTATGAAAAAATATTACTTGCACGCTGCACGCTGCACGCTGTATCCTACCGGGGTACTCAGAGAGAACGGAGCGCCAAATACTATGGCCTCTGCATGTCTCATTCGCCTCGTCCACTGCTATCAAACTCTTCCTACATGCCCTCGGGGGGCTTCTCCAGTATTTTAATGATTCCTCCGATATATAACCGAGGTCTCCCCCTACCTCTCTTACCGCTCACTTTTCATTCATAATTTTTTTTGCCATTCTTTCAACACTCATCATTCCACAATATTCATATTTCTTTCATTCTTCTCCTGTAATGTCCATGTTTCGCTGCCATTTATCAACGTCGGTACCAACACTGCATTGCAGTGCATTGTTTGGCCATACACGGCCAAACATTAAGCTGTGCTGAGGTTTGCCATCTCATCAATGCAGCTAAGGCTCCTACATCTAGGCTTCCACATCTATTCCGGATCTTCCATCTCTGAACATACTTCCCGAATATACCACTTTATTCACTCGTCTTAACACTTCCTCCCTTTCCTCCAGGTTCCCTCTGCCTAAGCTGCTGTGTGCGGGATAAAGCATGAAGCTAATATATGTATATGTACGATATGAATTAAGATGAAGTTACTCATTGTGTTTTAAATTTACTGAAAAATACTATTAGATTTTACGTGATTAGATGAAAAATTGTCAAGTCATAGCTATCTTATTAATATTAAATACCATAAAAAATCATAACAAAACGATAATGTAATGTATGTAGGTAGTGTTTGGTTTAACACACGTTCGATTCCCACTCGGAGCAATATTTAAATTATTATCAAATTCCCATAGTGAAGAAGGTTTGATACTTTAAGTTTTAAAAAATACTCTCTGCCTTTCCTGCTATATAAGCAAGAAAAATGTTAAGAACATCTGTACGTCAATAAAATACAAATACTGATACCTCAAATCGAAAAATTAACAAGAGTACTATCATTTCAAAATGAGAATCATATTCACCATAACGTTAGCTCTTCTTACATTTTCAGTTGCACAATGTGGGAGCAGTGTGGGAAACAGGATGAGCACTGACGACGTCACCACCACGACAATGGCTACCACCATGGAAGATGATGACGCTAGGAGTAATTTTGATGTGATGTCCGTGATGGTGGATTGCAATGACACCTTCCGGGTTGAAATGTGTAAGTTCTGTTCTTTAGTTATGAAATGTCATACATAGTTTTATTAGATTATATACAGAGTGTAACTCGATCGACGGATCTACGGTAATAGTAATAGGGTACCTTAGTACCTTTCGATTTCAGCCCCATATATTTTCAACGATTATCTGTGGTACCACAGATATTAAGGAATTTGGTTTTTTTAAAAAAAAAACCGGATTAAACAAAATTACAGCCCATCTCAACAGATGGGCTGTAATTTTGTTTATTCATCAATAGTCTGTACTTGTGATTTGCAGGATTCTATAAGAATTCTGTTCTTCCCTTTTGAGGTACAGGTTTAAAAGATGTGTAATCTCTCTGGCACTTTTAATTTAATTACTGTAAAGTCTACTATATTTTACATCTCTCTATCATCTTACAGCTTACTTGGAAAGTTTAAACAAGAGCGGAAGCTTTCCCGATGAAACTGATAAAACTCCTAAGGTATTTATATTTTTCCTAAGGATTAGTGAATATTATGAAAATAATCTTAATGTATTCTTCTCTATTTCTTTTTACGTAGTGTTTTGTACGTTGCGTTTTGGAGAAGAGCGATATCGTATCAGGCGACAGTCAGTTCAATGTGACGCGCACCGCAGAAGTTTTTTCGCAAATTCGAGATACATCCCAGAATGATATTATTAAAATGGCAACAGCTTGCTCCGACAGACGTAAGATTTTAGTTTTTATGTGTAGGTAGTATATATAGTTTATTATATCCACACTCCATTTCCCATTTTCCGCCGAATTCTGGAAGCATTGCATATTAGTGGCGGAACTCAACGCCGCGCTTTGCCTTGACAGAGCTAAGAATAGAAAATATGATATAATAATTTATTATTCGTAGTACAATAACCAATAAATTAATTCACCTTCACCCGTCGAAACAATCGAATCATAAATCTTAGAATATAAATAACTTATGAGCGTTTGACACCGTCGTAGCGCAGCCTCGTAACGTTGCCTACAAACGCGACGATAATGGGTTTGATTCCCACTCAGGGCAATCTTAAATTAGACTTTTAAAATATATGATAATAAAAAAGCACACTAGAAAAGATTTATGTATATTTTGTTCTAATAATAATTATATTTCAGCTGAAAAATGTAAATGTGAGAGATCCTATCAATATCTAAAATGTTTATTGGAAACTACAATAGAAATGAATGAAATGAAAAATTTTAAATGATTGAAAAAATCATTTTTCGATACACGATTTAAAATGACCGAGCTGAGCTACCCACTATGGATTTATATTTTTATATCAATGTTTTTATTAGTGTATAAATACAAAGATATAATAAAAAAAACGATACAATAATATTGCAATATCTAAAAATGTATTAATCTTTTATTGTTTTTAAGCTATTCATTGATTTTACCTCTATACTTAACCAGTTAATTATTATTTTATTAATCACCCGTATTTAATAATGCATTTTTTTTAACTTTACGCTGTATCCAGCACATAGCAGTGTTAGCAAAGGAAACCTGGACACTTAGTGTTAAGACACTCCGTTCCCATTAAGACACTTCTCTACCCTACTTTCCGCCGATTTCTAAAGGCATTGCGTGTAGATTGGCGGAACTCAACGACACGCTTTGCCTCGTAACCAGAGCAACCACATAACCTGTCACGTTTGTAGTCATATCCATGTGACCTCATAATTTATTAATGTTTATTTACCTTTAACGATTTATTAATATTTATTTGGCCTTAACGACTGTAAATAAATTATCTCATGTTGTTCATAATTTCAAATTAATATATAAAAGATATTTTTTAAATGAAATTCTTTAATCAATTAAAATATTGTAACGTCAAGTTTTCCCTTCCACAAAGTTAATACATCTTTTATGGCTCTGAGCGTTAATGTATATAATAAAATTCCGCAGTGTATTCTAAGTTTGCCACTACCAAAATTTAAAATATATGTAAAAAAAATTTTAACAAGTAAAGCTTATTACACTGTTCAAGAATATTTAGAGGATAAACGTGTATGGAATTAATGTCTATTGAATGTAATGCAGGATAGCTGCCAGCTAATGTAATAGACTTATAGATAACTAGCGACCCTCTTGCGGCTTCGCCCGCTTTTACTACTGGATTATACATATAATGTATGTTTGCAAAGCACTTAAGATAATGTGAAAATTAATTAAACCCTAATGCAATCCGCATTTTCGTAGTTTCAATAAGGATTTTCCAATTGTTTTACACAGCAAGGATTTTTTAGTAGGTACCGTAATTTTAAATCTGTGCTACTAATCTTTTCAAGTACTTATTAAAATATAGTTAAATGACGGGATTTTTAAACGGGATAAATTATAAACAAAAACCTACCTACTAATAACTACTACAAAAATATGAAACCAAATATATCGCGCTGAAATAATACATTCAACTTCAATTATTCAATACGTGCAAACGCGTCTAAATCTTCGTTGCTATAGAGGCAGGCGGGTTTTTTTTCGAGCTTGTGGTTAATGCTGAAGAGGGTATTCTGTCCCTGATGAAAAGCAAGCACTATGTGGCTGCCTGTGAGGAAAATTAAATAGAATGCATCGGCTAGGAATCGAACCCGGGCCGCCCACGTGGCAGGCGAGCATTCTACCACTGAACCACCGATGCGTATAAGGCAGGCGGCGCGGCGGACGCGCTTGTATAAGCAAAACGTCGCGGGGCGCGGTATTTTTTGATATTGTAACAACTTCTAAAGTACTGATTAAGATGAAAAACAGTAAAAGACAGTGTTGATCTACATTAAATGGCCAACGTAACTAATATACTTATTTATATGCTGAGAGTAAGGGATAAGTGAAACTTGAGTAACATACAGCTGATGTATCAACGACGTGATGTGTCAACAATTAAATGCGTTTTTCTCTAAAACTATTCGCAATTTCGAAATAGTGTTAAAAGGAAATTTTATCTTCGTTTAACGTAGAAATTTAATAAAGTATTTTAAAGGATAAGGATCAATACCATTATGGAAAAATATGACTCACAATAAAAAATATATTGAAATTATTATTTTTAGACAGAAAAATGATCACTACACGTTATGCTTAAAAGATACGAATATGCTCTCGCAGACTTTTTTGTAGATCTTATTAAGAGGAACAATACTCCAGTACATTTTTTTTATGTAGTACTTACCATTAAAGCAGCGCATGCGCAAAAGTGTCTCAACGGGTAGGACTTTATACATATTTATCGTATTTATGTTAATTTACATAAGAATGTACAAATAATAAACTATATATAAACCTTCTACGAAAAATACTCGACCTAATGGTGAAAACCGCATAAAAATCCGTTGTGTGGTTTAGAAGAAGAAGAGTTAGAAACAACAGACAGACACGAAAAGCGACTTTGTTTTATAAGATACTAGCGACCCCCTTGCGGCTTCGCCCGCTTTTACTACTGGATTATTCATATAATGTATGTTTGCAAAGCACTTAAGATAATGTGAAAATTAATTAAACTCTAATGCAACCCGCTTTTTCGTAGTTTCAATGAGGATTTTCCAATTGTTTTACACAGCAAGGATTTTTTAAATCTGTGATCCTAATCTTTTCAACTACTTATTAAAAATATTTAAACGACTATTTTTAGATAGTTAAATGACTATTTTTAAACGGAAGAAATTATAAACAAAAACCTACCTAATAATAACTACTACAAAAAATATGAAACCAAATATATCGCGCTGAAATAATACATTCAACTTCAATTATCCAATACGTGCAAAAGCATCTAAATCTTCGTTGCTATAGAGGCAGGCGGGTTTTTCTGAGCTTGTGGTTAATGCTGAAGAGGGTATTCTGTCCCTGATGAAAAAAAAGCAAGCACTACGTGGCTGTCTGTGAGAAAAAGTAAATAGAATGCATCGGCCGGGCATGGAACCCGGGCAACCCGGAAAAGACAGTGTTGGTCTACATTAAATGGCCAACGTAACTAATATACTTATTTATATGCTGAGAGTAGGGGATAAGTGAAACTTGAGTAACATACAGCTGATGTGTCAACGGCGGGATGTGTCAACAATTAAATGCATTTTTCTCTAAAACTAATCGCAATTTCGAAATAGTGTAAACTGCAAATTTTATCTTCGTTTAACGTAGAAAATTAATAAAGTATTTTAAAGGATAAGGATTAGTACCATTATGGACAAATATCCCTCACAATAAAAAATATATTGAAATTACTATTTTTAGACAGAAATATGATCACTACACGTTATCCTTAAAAGATAAAAATATGCTCTCGCGGACTTTTTTGTACATCTTATTAAGAGGAACAATACTCCAGTACATTTTTTTCATGTAGTACTTACCATTAAAGCAGCGCATGCGCGAAAGTGTCTCAACGGGTAGGACTTTAGACACATTTATCGTATTTATGTTAATTTACATAAGAATGTACAAATAATAAACTATATATAAACCTTCCCTGAAAAATACTCGACCTAATGGTGAAAACCGCAAAAAAATCCGTTGGGTGGTTTAGAAGAAGAAGAGTTAGAAAGTTCAGACAGACACGAAAAGCGACTTTGTTTTATAAGATATAGGATAGGATAGGATGTAATGTCATTGACTTAGAAAAGAGCAACTGTTGAGTTTCTTGCCGGCTCTTCTCAGCAGAACTGCCTTCCGAAGCGGTTGGCTTTTTTGTATATGTTCATTCGACGAATTCAAAAGTGCTTATAAAGTTTATTTGAATAAAGAATATTTTGAATTTGAATTGAATTAAGTTATATTATTCATTTTTGTAACTAGTGATCTACATGTCGGGTTTCCAAATATACGTATAGTACTAAATATTAATTCGGTTCAAGAATTTAATTTAAAATGCTCAAAGATCTTATTTTCAATACTTTATAAATATAGATGGATCTGTTTGTTAAAGAACTTCATTTAAAATACATCAAAATATTTACATGCAAATATTTACATAGAGGGATAGGGTCATTATGAGGAAAAACATTATTTTATAAGTTTTGCTAGAGTAAGATAGTTTAAATATAAATAAATAAAAAGAACTTGGCTTCGATCATTTACCTTTATTTTTAGATACTTTCATAAATTATATAACATAATTATGTTGTCATGATATAAAAATATTGTTAATAACAATACGCAGACTAGTTATTTATAACATCTAATTTTTCTTAACTTTCTCAGTACTATTTATATATTAGGCTCCATTTTTCTTATCACCAAACAAACTTTGCCAGATCGATCCTACCCAACCAGTCTGAGGTTCCCTGTAAATAATATAAGTTAAATTATATGAATAAATGCCGTCGTGGCGCAGGGGACTTGTGCCTGTAAACGCTACACGTTGTGGGTTCAATTCCCATTCGAGGAAATGAAATGTTTAATATTTTAATTTCTTCGCTCTGGTAACAAGGCAAAATCGCGGCGTTGAGTGCCAACCGCCACGCGCAATGCCTCCAGAATTCGGTGGAAAGTGGGCGACGGATGTAGCTTAATAGGAACGGAATGTCTTAACACTACGTTCACAGGTACCCTTCCTGTCTGCCCTGCTTTGTGCGGGATAAAGGGTAAAATGAATCGAAAAAAATTATTAATGTCATTTTTTTGCATCTTATATTGATATTTATTTCAGATTCTTCTTATGATTTTGTTATACTTACTCTTTTTTACAGTTGTACATTAAATTTATTTTCCTCACGTCCCCCCTACTAAGTCCTTCACGTTGGCCGAGCGTGACGCCGTTGATCTACAACAAACAAAGTGACAGTAGATAGGCTCAACACGTATGAAAAAAATGTATTCAATATACTAGTGGCCGCCTGTAACATATTTTCATATTACTTTCATTTAGTACTTGTTATCAATGAAATTTAATGGCGAAATTTCAAAAAACGTTGCTCATATTGAGTGGCGGAACTCAACGCCACGATAAAAAATAATAAATATGATATATTATTTTGGATGCAGAAGCCAGTTTTACTTGAGATGGAGCGTATTGTGAGGAGATTCCTATCTCCCTTTAATTGGACCCTTGTTCCACCCTCGGAAGAGTATTTTCTTATATTTTTAAATGTATTTTTTATAACAATTTATATTAAAAACGTAAAATTTATACTCTTGTACAATAAAAGTTTATATATAGAGAAAGTAAACAATTTAATTATGATTCAAATAGGTAGAAATCGATCTTGCAGCCATCCCGTTTATATCCTGACGCTGTAAATAATTATTTTATCTGTCTTTGAAAAAAAGAATATATTACCTTGGGTTCTATAGTTTTTCGCGAGTTCTTGGAGAAAGCATACTCAGAGTAATGCATTACACTATTAAAATCGTAGGAGACGCCGAAGTCATTGGAACGTTTCGTATCTGCTTTTTTAAAGTTGTTCTCGGAACCTATGTGAATAGACAAATAAATTAGATAAAAAAATATTTAAAATAGAGAGAGAGAGAGAGATTGTAACATTGGTAATGGCGAAATTCGTAACATTCAAAGAGAACAAAAACACTAAATAAAAACATAAACACTAAAAATGTCTGATAAAGTGAAGAATGGCGAAGTCTCTCGAGACATTGCCCTTGTGTTCAGCCAAAGCGCTGCAACTGTGTAAAAAATAAATGTGGATTCGATCCCCACTCGAGGAAGTGAAATATACATTTACATTTATATTTCCATTTCTTCCCTCTGGTGACGAGGCAAAGCGCGGCGTAGAGTTCTGCCACTCAACTCAACAAAAGTAGAGAACGGAGTGTCTTAACAGTAGGTTCCCTCTGCCTACCCTGCTGTGTGTGGGATAGAGCATGAAGCTAATATTTCTAACTAATATTTCTGACAAAAATGTAAAGAAAATAATACATAATTAATACTTACCACTCTTAATATTATTATAATATATTCTTATATGATCGTCTCTATCAGGACGACTTTGCTCATGCATGAATCCAACTGCGTGCAACAGTTCGTGAAGAGCAGTACCTTTCTTACTGACACAACCAGGTGCTTGCAGGTTAACTTCTTGACGGCCACCTAACAATTACAATACAGAATCATCTATAGCTATACGATTCGGGGAACGGAATGGCTTAGCACTAGGTTCCCTCTGCCTAGGCCGCTGTTTGCGGGATTCAGCGTGAAGCTGATTTTTTTTTGATAGCTTGAATCAGAATCAAACTAGTACTTTCTGAGGCTAGTGAGTACAATCAAACTCTAGCTTTATAATATTAGTATAGAAGTAAATAAACAGGGTGGAAGAGGCAGCGCTCCTTTTACTGAAACTGCATATAGGGTAAAATATTTCAAACCAGAACCAGAACTAAAGAAATTAATCAAGGTACCTCAACAGTTTGGACGTAGGATTTTTTTTTCATTTCACGTGAATTATGTGACGCACACATACGTGTGCGACGTTGCCGCTTTGACAGGGAAGTGTGTGCGTGCTTATGTTATACTTTACAAATGGCGTTTTATTTTAAAACGATAATTTTATTATTTGTATTGTTTGAAAAAATAACTTTTTCATTTTTGGGATTTTTTTTCTGAATTATATTAGGCTTTTATAGAGTAGTTAAAACTGTGGTTTCATTTAAAGTGGTGCTGACAATTCCAGCCTGTATAAATTAAGAAGATATTTTTATAAATGACAGATTAATAAATGATAGAAATAGTAACGTACCAAGTTTTCCAACGCTCGACCAGCAACCAGTGTTGGCACTGGTAATGACAATATAGTCCTTTTGTCCATTGTATGGGACAAAACGTAGGCAAGTCAATCTGTGGTAATCAGCTATTGCCTTCATTATCGTATCTCTCTGATCTTGCTCTAAAATAAGATAATTTTAATAGACAGAGGCCAGTTGTGGTGTAGTGGCACAAAGTGTGACTGTAAAATCGACTCTCCTTCTCCTCCCACTCGAGGACATTTATTTAAATTTATATCTCCATCCCTTTGCTTTGGTGTCGAGGTAAAGCGCGGCGTTGAGTTCTGCCACTCAACGCGTAGTGCCTTTTCGGGGCCAATTCGGGGAAAGTGGGAGGTTTCCTCTACCTACCCTGCTGTGTGCATCCGCACACACACAGCGTAAAACTGTATTTTAACTTCAAATTATCAGAAGAGAAGATTACCATTATAGAAAAATGTGAAATGTATTTTTTAAATCAAATATTTTATTTCTTAATATTTTAAATTGTTTTTATATAAAACATTGCTGTACTTACTGAATTTAGAGTCTATAAGATAAGGTATGATCCCTTTGGGCCACCGAGCGGCTTGATCACGAATGCCATTACGACCGTACTGTGGAATCAATATGTCACCCTCAGCATAACCTCCCATTTCTTCTGGATTCATCAATGATGATTCTGTCCATGTGGCTAGTGCATCCCCTAGAAATAAAATTTTATAAATTTTGGTGTCTTTTTTTAAAAAAAAACGATTATCAGTAATTAGATTATGTAATTCCGTTTTAATAATGATCATTATTTCAGCTTCAGTTTCATAATTTTTCACCACATCACAGAGTAAGGGAAAGTATCAAAATGATCCAGTCTCAATTTTCTTCGAAGCATATTGAGTAGCGTAGAATTCTGCCACTCAACACTCAATAACTATAAAATTTGGCAGAAAGTGAGGAACGGAGTGTCTCAACAATGTGTTCCCTCAGCCTACCCTGCTGTGTGCAGTATACAGCGTGAAGCTGATATGGAGTAGCGGAACTGAAGGAATTCTTCCAGAGAGCAGAAATAAAAATATTTTAAATATAATTATTCCCCCAAATAAGGACCGAATCCATAATCATCATATGTATAGTGGAAGTATTATTTAAAAAGTAACAAAACTAACTGCTATTAATAGTAATTCTTACCACTTTCATTTTTTGGAATTCCAAATGCCTGTGGTTCTAAGCCAGAGAGGTCGATATCACCCTCATCTATCATGTTATCTATTTCGTTGGTTATAATTATAGCATCTTCATCTTCAAGAGGCAAACAAAAATAACCAGAAGCGAATATCAAAAATAAATATGTTTTGAGAAAATTCATTTTTTTTGTAGTTCTCAGTATATGTTTAATAAGAAAATTTACAAAGAAAAACGTTCAAGCAAATTGAAGTTACGAGACAATATGGCTAAGAATTAAAAAATGTCTCCTCTTTATATAAATTAGTGCAAAGTTCGTTACACTTGTCTGATAAAGGATGTTGTTACGTATTTAGATAATGAAGGCCTTGGATTGTGTTTTTATGTGTTTTAGTAAGCTGATAATCGTGATATTGTTTCCTTTGCTTCCGGGCGGATGACTAAACTAACAAATGCGATATGTCTTTTAATAGTTTCGGATCTGGATATGGATGCGAATTAAAAAATACTGATATATATATATCCGTTATATATCCGTTTCCTTTTCGGTAACGGATATAAAAATATTTCGGATTATAAGTTTTCGAATAATACCTGATTTGAGAAATTATTTTTTTAAAGAATATTTTTTTACAGCAATAAAAGGTATTCGTAATTATTGCAACTACGTACAAATTACTAGTGTGTTGATTTAACCATAATCCAAAAGTTGTTATAAAGTCTTATTGAAATTACGCTCATATTCGAAATTATATGAAAATTTTATATCAGATGCGCTTACTGTTACGGATAGTTTTTTTAAATTTTGGACTGCTCTAAAGAACAGTCGGAATATAGTTTATTGAGAGATGTAACTCATCGCCGCACTGGATGTATCAGAATACTTTAATTCCCTCAAGTGGGAAGAGAACTCAAAATCTATGCACGACTCTGTCCAGCTGAGCCATGATAGCATATAAAATTCTAAGTAAAAAAATGTATATTAAACTTTTTTTTTTCAGCTTCGCTCTGTATCCCGCAGACTGCAGGGTAGGCAGAGGGAACCTAGTGTTAAGATACTCCGTTCACCACTATCTTCTGAAAGCTGAAAAAAAACCATTTTCAATAGTATTTTTTATCGATAAATACATATTAAACGAATAGTTAAAAATAATGTTCAGGAAACTTCTTAACAATACATTATCTTTACAAGGAAACGCATTTCATAACTTTCGGAAATGTGTTATCTGTGACAACAAACTGTGTAATTTAGTAGATACATCCGACAGCCCTGTATGCATGACTATGTAAACTTTAATAATTTTATCTTCACAATATTTAAATCGCCACGACGACGTACCTATTATAGAAAAATGGTATTGATTTATTTATAAATAAATCAGGTTCACGCTGTTTCCCGCACACAGCAGAGTAGGCAGAGGGAACCTAGAGTTAAGACACTCCGTTCGCCTCGACACCAGAGCGAAGAAATGAAAATATATATTTATTTCTCGAGTGGGAATCGAACCCACTATCAGTCAACCACAAAAGAGCCGTGAGATATATTTATAAACTAAGAGCGCGAGATTCTCTGCGAGATGTTTTCAAAGATGCAGGTATTCTTACAGTTGCTTCCCAATTTATATACTACTAGCGGACGCGCGCAGCTTCGCTTGCGTATTTAGGGGTGAATTCCAAAAAACCACGAAACATGTGTTCAATGAAATATTTTTAAGAGTCTAAATTTCAAATTTTATAAAAATCGGTGGTGATTTAATGATTTTTCCATACAATCTTTCAACCCCTTATTTGCACCCTGAGGAGGTGAATTCTAGAAAACCATGAAACACATGTTCAAATTAATATTTTTAAGAGTCTAAATTTAAATTTTTATAATACTCGGTGGCGTTTTAAAGATTTTTCTATACAAACTTTCAACTCCTTATTTGCACCCTTAGGGGAAGAATTCAAGAAAACATGAAACATGTGTTCAATTAAATACTTTTAAGAGTCTGAATTCCAAATTTTATAAAGATTGGTGCCGATTAAAAAAAAATTCTATACAAACTTTCAACCCCTTATTTGTACCCTCCGGGGAAAGATTTCTAGAAAACGATGAAACACGTGTTTAATTAAATACTGTTAAAAATCTAAATTCCAAATTTTATAAAAATCGGTGCCGATTTAATTTTTTTTCCATACAAACTTTCAACCCTTATTTCACCCCTTTAGTGTTAAAATTTTTCAAAATCCCTTCTTAGTGGATGTCCAGATTATGAAAGTAAACATCTGTCCAAATTCCACGTTTCTACCATTAGCGGTTACGGCTGTGCGTGCGTCTTACCTCAGTCAGTGAGGACAAGTCCTTTTATATATATAGATAACTAGCGGCCCGACCGCGGCTTCGCCTGCGTGAACTACGTTATTATTAATTTCTGTCTCCATGTCCTATAAGAGTGACGTCCATGCAAAATTTGAGACTTCTAGCATTTGTAGTAACGAAGTTTCATACAAACTTTCAACCCCAAAATCAACCCCTTAGAAGTAGAATATTGCAAATTCCCGTCTTAACGAGCACCTACGTCTTATAAGTAACTCCTATGCAAAATTTGAGATTCCTAGCACATGTAGTTTCTGAGATTTCGTGATGAGTGAGTGACCTTTCGATTTTATATATATAGATAGATAGATATTCTCTTTAAATATACATTGTCATAGAAAACATAGTGACAGTCATACGATAGGAACGAGAAATAAAGATAAGATTGTTACTCCAAGTTTTCGCCTCCAAAAAGTTAATAAATCTTTTATGGGTCTGAGCATACGTGTATATAATAAAATTCCGCAGTGTATTCTAGGTTTGCCACTTCCAAAATTTAAAATATCTGTAAAACAAAATTCTGATAAGTAAAGCTTATTACACTGTTCAAGAATATTTAAA
>JAEBDU010011679.1:0-27052 GCA_016802625.1 Heliconius numata
AAAAAAAAACTAATTATTACGTTGTACGTGCTAATATCCGTTCATCACTTTAAAAACACAAATAGAGCAATTCTTAATTACGAATATATAAAAGTATATAATTACAATTACATTTTGAAGATTAACCTTCAAATTATTATTATAATTGACGTTGGTTACATAAGAAAAAATAACGGTAATACTGTGCTAAATAGCTCTTTGTTTGCATCATAACCACGAAATCTAATTATTTTAACTCCAATTTTGTATTTTATAGGTTTTTTTAAACTTATATATAAGTTTTTTAGAATATAATTTGGTTGGCTCACACTCATCAGCTGTGTTTATCCATTATAGTAGGGGCCGTTAAGGGTTGCCGGATCCAGGCTTATCATTCCCGGGACATTTCTGGGGCCACGAACGCAAGTCAGAATCCGAGGTTAAGTAAGCTACCAAGAACTGAAGGTTGATATTTTTTGTTATTTTAGTAATTACGTAAACTGTCCTAGTTAAATATTAAGCTTTGATAGATTTAAACAAGAAGGTACTTATGAATTCCGGGACAGCAAAGTAAAATTACAGGTTGCGGGACACCATTCAAAACTCCGTAAACGGCCGTCTGGTAACCCCTAGACACACGTGAAGATGAAAAAAATACCTACATTGTCTGTAAAAGAGACTATATATTTCATAAAAGCGATATTTGCGAGGCAGTGACGTAATAAATAACTAAATTTCAAAATATATAATACAAAATAAATAACATTTTTTTCACGCAACCAGCAAAACTGGTATAAAATGCGCCGTGGGCACAATTTTTTGTAATTCTTGACAGCAGGATATAAAATAGCGTAAAGCCCATTTGATATCCTCGTAATATACATTTGCAAAGATTGTTGACCACATAAATATTGCTAGTACATTGTTGGTTGCCGGATATCCGGTATCCAGACTTCCTGAAAATACTTCCTAGAAAGAGAATGTAATTAGACATTCAAAATTAACCTATTCATTTTGTTTCTATAATTTTTACAAAATCATTCAATTCTTTTTATTCAAAGCGAATTTTTAAAAAAGATTATAGCTTAAATAGAGTGTGAACTTTGGTTCTCGATTTTTGCAGTGCAGGATAAATAGTAAAGAATAAAGATGAACAATGGACAAAGTTTGTTTTTGTAAAAATCATATAAATAGATTTTTTAGCTACATGCTGCACATAGCAGGGTTAGGCAGAGGGAACCTGGGAACCTAGTTTGTTAAGACACTTCCGGTCTCCGAATTCTGGAAGCATTGCGTGTTGAGTTTAATATTTTTAATTTTAATTATATTTCAATTTTTGTTAAGTTTGTGTATGAAGTCAGCATATGTATAATTTGAAGTCATTTTTAAAAGCTTTTATTTCTTATTATTTCATTATATAAATTAACCAGCCTTTAATTTCGACAAATATATGTATTTTTAACCTGTTTTATCTGTATCAGATTACGGCATTCCTTTTTTAAAAATCAATTGTAATTTTGAGTGAAAACAGTACAGGGTGTAGAATTTATATAATAAAAAATTATTAAAGTAACTTAAAAGTAAAATAATAACTTGACTATTGAGATATAAATCTAAAGATATTAATCATTTACTACACAAGTCGGTTATTGCCCGACTTCCTACAATGTCATGGTTGCCAAAACTTTTTAAGGTCAGTTTAAGTATTTTTAATTTATGATAATATTATTCTTTACTGTAAACTTCATGGTTTTAAAGAAACACGAAATAATAAAAATATTTAAATATACACTCCGCTGGGGCAGACGTGTCGTAGAGTGGAGACCCCGTACAAAACGACCGGTGGGACGACCCCCTGCCAGATGGGCTGACGATATGAAGAAATTGGCGGGAAGCGGATGGGTCCGAAAAGCTGAAGATCGAGTGTGGTGGCGAGAACTGGGGAAGGCCTATGTCCAACAGTGGACAAAAGACGGCTGTTGATGATGATGATGATGATGATGACACTCATAAGTAGCTTATAAATAATTTATGTATTAAAATTATATTGATTTTATTTTTCAATATAAAATAATAATTATTAAAAAGAGAAGCTATTGTACATAAATAATTTATTAAATTAACAAACTTTAATCTCAACCCTACTCTCACTACATAAGGAAGGTCATGTGTTATTCTCATGAATTACACTCATTTAAAAGTAATTTTCAATTAAGTATATTATAGTGTTATTGCGTAATCACATATTAAGTATCTGTTACTGTTAGTCTGTCAAATGTAATTATGATGTTACGTCACAAACAAGGTGATTCTTTATAAAGTGTGAGCCAGAAACAAATCGCTCAATATTTTAACGTTATTTAAATATCTTTTTATAGAAACTGTCGCGAGATATCTAAAGGAAATGATTTATGTCAAAACATGAATTATGGATGTAAGCAAAACCAAAAAACTAAGTAAGTATGTAAACACAAAACCTTTTTAACATTCTCATCTCCCTCTAAGAGAATTGTGGTAAGTGAATACACATATTATAGTGATCAATAATCAAAAATCTACATTTTTTCATATTTACACGTTATTCGTTTACGTTGAGTAAGTAAATGAGGCTAGAAGAGTTACTTTATTTTGAAATAAATAGGTATATACTTAATCATTTTCCAAAGTGAAATTTAGGTCTCTAGGCTATAACCATCATTACTTTTCAGACAAGGTCTTTATAATATTGATTGTCTAGTTAAAGCAAATAAATTGTAATATAATATATTAATAAATAATAATGTGCCATTTATGCAAATTTTATATTAATACGTAAGAATTATCGCGCATAAGAATGTCAATGCTAAAAACATTGAAGACAAATATGAGACTTTCCAGCAACACCATCTTTTGACAATTCTTAGAACTACGTACTAAGATTATGATTGTGTTTTTCGTAATGTATATAGTTAAGGCAGTGAAAACTAGATGACGCCACTGGTTCTAACCTTTGCTGAGAAAAAACTTTATTAATGAAAAATATATATTTTGCTTTACGTGAAAAAACGTGACGACGATATTTATAATATGTATAGGAGGTCCATCAAGGAAATTAAATAGTATATTAATTTATGATATATTTTTAGTTTATTTAGTGCAGTTAAAAAAGAGGACGCACCGGCACCTCCACTGCATCTGAATATAAACGCGATGTTTGTGGGTTCAATTTTCAATCGGAGCATTAATTATTTATATTACCTACCTCGCTCTGGTAAAACGATTGAAGAGAACAGTGTTGAGTTCCGCCACTCAACACGTAATAATAACACACGTAGTAATATCTCGAAAATTCGGCGGAAACTACACTAGGTTCCCTCTGCCTATCTAAAACAAATATATTTTTGTACAAATGTAATTTACATACTTAGGTGGTTCATATACAATATATCACCTACTCGTATATTAAACAAATATGTAATAAAATGCGAAATAGCATTTGACAATTAATTCAATTCCTTAAAGACCTATTGTTGTCAAAATGAATATTGATGATAGTAACATGTGTTATAATATACCCTTTATGTGATGTAGGGGTTTTTTTATTGTTACTGCTTTCTACCCCAAATTTTGTATTACGAAATGCATCTGTTCATATTCGAAGTAGGTAAATACTGCTTACTAGGAGTCGCCACTTAAAATTCATGATAAATTATTTGCTTTCTGCTAATTCATTTAGTGTAGTGGAAAATAAGACAAAAGATCGTAGGTTCTATTTTCCGATATTAATAGATAAAGATTTTGAATATAAGTGGTATAAAAGTTGAAAAAAAAGTATCATAAATTTACCAAATCGATATCAGTTCCTTCGTTTCAGCTCTATCCACTGTTGGATATAGGCCTCTCTTCAATCTCCCAATGCTTATCGGGCTATCGGTCCTGCAGCAACAGCTTTCTGCTGAATTTTACTCCATCTTCGGTCTACCTGTTAGGGATCTGCCTGTCTAAAGATCATCGTCCGGTTCACAGATTTTATAATATTTTATTGACAAAAAAAAATAAAAGCTTAATAAATATTTTAAAATTTAGCTTTCATTAAAATTAAATCGTAATTTACTTTAATTGAATTTAGCGTGAGAACGAACAGATATTTCCACATTGAGGGTGTTGCAGGGTAAATGGATTAAGCAGGCCATTGTTGTATTAGAGACACTTGTTCAGCTCCCTTGTGTGAATAGGGGCTCCGGGTATCCGGTTTTAAAATTATACCTATCTACCCTGCATTAATAATTTTATAATTATGTATATAAATTTAATTCAATAAAATACACGAAATTTATTTGCTTAACTTAAATATTGGCTTTCAGAACAACTCTCCCTTAAACAGATAATCATGAACTTATTAGATCAATCGTGTTCTAGCTTCAAATAAACGTATTTCTCCTTTTCTGTCACTAAACAGGCTATTTACTTAAAATACTCCAGAAGGTACGCTCGCTCGAATGAAAGGAATGTCATAACCAACATGCGCCTGTAGAATTTAAAGGAGCAATGTTTGGGTGGATTCGATTTCCCTGCGTAGTCTGTACAGAAAATATATGTTATTTACATTTTATTCTGTTACCGTATCGCCGGTATCGACGTTGAATTTGTTTTCTTTGTTACTGAAGGTTTTATTGAAGTTTCTGCCTTAGGACTTGCCTTGTTAGTTGTTAGGCTCAATTACCTTGTTGACTTTGTTTATTTAAAAAAAAAAAAGAAGTAATTTCAGAGTGGATTCATTTTGTTGTATTTATATTATAACGACCACATTACTAAACATCTTATACGTAATATGTTTTTTTTTAGTAATAATATTCTTTTATTTTCAGCTTCACGCTGTATCAGTAGGTAGAGGAAGCCTAGAGTTAAGACACTCTGTCTCTCTCTTTCTGCCTAATTCTGGAGGCATAGCGCTGATGCATTAAATATTTAATTTCCTTGAGTGGAAATCGAACCCAGAATTTGTCGCTTTTACAGTGACACATTAGAGTCCTTGCGCCAGGATTGCCCTTAATAAATGCGTAAAAATTCATACTTAACAGAAATAATATCTAAATTATAGTATTCTACATCTGGTGCACCAACTGATAACTAACTACAGTCACGAAATGCATATTGAAATGTACTGCATAAATTTTATTCAGAAGAGTACCGCCACTAGAAACTTACAGTTTAATTGGACTGCCCATAATTTGAGAGGTTTTCATGCACTTATATGTAGATATGTATTATTTATTTGAAGTATTCGTTATACAATATGAAATGTTGTTTTCGGTGATTTAGCACATAAAAGAATATTTTTTTTTGGATTTTAGTATGAAAAAAATGATACTCCAAAGCAGCAGGGTTGAGAAATGCTTTAAGACGATTATTATTGAGAATACCTATAGCCGTCTATAGGTTGATTTTAGGTTCGATCACGCCTTGAGTGAGTGTTTATATTTAAATTATTTTACAACACCTTTCTGTCTAACTAAACCGCTTACAATGCTTTTTTAGGCTTCCCGCTGTATCCCGCACTTAGCAGGATAGGAATTTTGAGAAACCTAGTGTATAGTAAGTACACTCCGTTAAGGTTATACATAAGACACTTCCGTTTAGCACTTTTCGCCGAATTCTTCCGCCATTGCGTGTCGAGTAGCGAAACTTGACTCGATGCTTCGTTACCACAGCCAAGATATAAAAATGTTAATTATTTTATATCTTCGAGTTTGAATCGAACCCAGAACCATCGCGCTTACAGTCGCACTTTTGTGGCCCTGCGCCACCAACGCCAACGGCCTCAACTTACAATTTTGAGAATTGAAAATTAAAAAGCTAAAACATAAGAAAATTGTTAAGCGAAAAAGAAAAAGGACTCTACTTTTCTTTCCAAATACATTATAACACTGCGAAGTTAAAAAAATCATACGTAATATACCAGGTAACGTGACCTACAGTGACCTTGAAAGAGTAAAAACGTGAAATATTTACGTTCATTCTTACATACGGCCTTCCTCCGGTTATTTTGGACGACCTCGTCCACTTCCGCAACTATTGAGATAATTGTATTGTTCTTACTGATTTTCACTGACTAATTACTTAATGCATGTTGCTAATGCATGCGAAACGTCTAAATGGAATAAAATATCTAGTAATACTAAATAGATTGGTGTTAGGTTCGATTCTTTAAAAGTTTTTACGAAACTTTGAAAAAGGTGGTACGAAAGTTGGGGTATGCTCTTCTTTACTTGCACGAAGTACAAGCCTATCTAAGTACAAGTGTATCTTAAGCCTTTAAGATATTCGTTTTCTTTTGCTTATGAAGGAATGCTTCTTAATTATAATTTAGTTAGACACAAAAATATTTCAGAAGAAATTATATCTACTTTGCATTCAGTTTATGTGCAATTAGGTGATTTTAATTTAATTAAAATTATAATGAAAAAACATTTATGAAGAATATTTAAATGTGTGTGATTGTAAACGTGACAGGTCGTGGTTTCCATTCCCTCTGAGGGAAATGTATTATTTAATATTTAATTTCTTCGCTCAGGTATCGAGGAAAAGTGCGGCGTCGAGTTCCGCTACTCAACACACAATGCCTCCAGAAAGTGACAACAGAAGACGAGAAGACATCAGTGTGTCCTAACACTAGGCTTCTGCCTACCCTGCCATATGCGGGATACGGCGTGAAGATGAAAAAAAAACCCATTTGTAATATTTTATAAATAATTCTATTGAATACAATGCACAATTATCAAACTGTAAGTCTATAGTAGTTTCGAGTAACTGGCGCCGTAGTGTCGCAATTGCATTGCGTCTGATTGTAAACGATGCGTGTGAATTAAAATTCCTTTTGGAAGAATGTTCATTCTCTACCTGGTCTGGTACTTAAGTGCTGAATCAGATTTCGCTGTACAGCATTCGATACCTTTTTATGTCAGATATAAAATTATGATTTTATTATTTAAACATACTAAATTTTGCTAGGAGAAATAAATAAAATATGTTAAGAACCTAAAGAGTCCACAATGAGCCTGTCTCAGTGTCTATCATCTTCGGGTTTCATAATCAGGCTAACTCAACTGAACATTGTAAACGCGACAGGTTGTGAGTTCGATTCGCACTCAGGGAAATGAAATACTTATTTAATATCTAAATAAATAATATGAAAAAATACATTTTTTCGCGTCGAGGCGAAGCGCGGTGTTAGGTGTTAGTTGTAGTATCACTCAGAATTCAGCGGAAATTAGGGAACAGAAGTGTGTTAATGACAACGAAATGTCTTAGCACTAGGTTCCCTCTGCCTACCGTATTGTGAACCGTACGGTACTTAAAATTTAATACATTTTATTTGGTTTGGATCTAATAAATGTTAAAAATAGAATAATTTACTTAGCTAGATTCAGTCTGTTTATTAAAAAATAAACTCCACAAACACTAGCTATTCATTAATACAAAACAAGTATTAACGAGAGGACAATAACAGCATTAAATGTAATTCCCTCCAAAGAGGACATGAGCTTGAAAGTTGAAACTAAATCGCACGAGAAGTTGGATTAAAATGTTAATATTTAATACAAACGGTATCTCACGCTGCTTAGAACTGGAATGGGGACCTTTTGCCGGTACCTTTTCCTAAAAAATATTCCTTGTATCCATTTTGGAGAGAGGATCCTCGAATAACTGATCTTATGTAATATTCTTTAAAGGAAAAGCTTTTTGGAACACGGTTTGGTGTAAAAAAGGGACTTATCGGCTTGAAAAAGCAAAAATTAAGTATAAGCTTAAACATAAACCTTTTTTATGTTTAGTTAAAAGTTGTGATTCATCTCGTACATGCCTAGTTTATATATTTGTTTTCTTTCTTTTTTCTCAGCTTCAAGCTGTATCTCGCATACAGCAGAGTAGGAAGGAAATCCGGGAACCTATTAAGACATTTCGTTCCCATTGAGACCCTTACGTTCTCTACTTTCCCACAAATTCTGGAGTCATCGCGTGTGTGTGTAGAATTTTCTTGTTTTTGCACGTACTACTCGCTTTTAAGGACATTTTAATGAATTTAATTAAACAAAAGGGTGTAAAGATAGACATACCTTTGTTACTAGATAAAAATAATTGTGAAACTTTATCTAAATCATTGTTCGAATATGTTATAATGTACGTACTTACTTATATTTTTATTACAACACACAATGCCTCCAGAATTCGGCAGAGAGTGTGGCACGGAGTGTCTTAACACTAGGTTCCCTCTGCCTATCCTACTTTGTACAGGATACATACAGCTTACAGATTTTACATAATTTTCTACATAGAACATTAATTTAAAGACAAATATTTTAGACTGACAATCACTTTATTTTAACTTTCGAAAATGTACTGCAAACAGGAAATGTAAATAAACACCGTCATATCCGAATATTTACTCCATGAGTTTCCCGGAAGTTCTTTTCTTTGCGTTCTTGAAGTTAAAAAATAAACGGCCAATACATCCATACAGTTGGAACAGGTGCTAATAATTAATATAAATGTTAAAAGTTAAAGTATTTACAATGAACGGTATTTTTAATAAAATATGACCTAAATTTTGTATTTTATTTGACTTTTATAAAGAACATTTTAAGTTTATTGACTGTTCGAAATGTTAAGGACAAGGACATACATACATACATACATATTTATATTAATAGAATATAAATTCATATGAACATCTAAGGCTGTCGTAGACACGCGACGGCTGTAGGTTCGAATCCCACTTCGAATCTGTACTTCGTCTAATTAGACATTATTAGCTTTTCAGTTTCACTGTATCCCGCATTTAACATGGTAGAAATAGAGAACCCAGTGTTAAGACATTCTGTTCCTAAATTATCCCCCTAAATCGAGATATTGAGTGTTAAGTGGCGGAACTCAACACCGCGCTTTGTTGACATAATTAAAATTTAATTTAATATAAAAATAAAAAAAATGGTTTCATATGTATTTTCAAAGATTAACTTCACCACTCGTGAAAAATTTCGATTAATCCAACTATAGTGCGATATCGTTCTAAGTCACAAAAGTACTGACATAAATCTCTCATTCACTAATAGAGTTAGCCGAACTTGTAAACTTTATCGCATTAACTTTGTATGCACCGGATTGCAATTTTAATTATAGCAAGAAGGTGTATCTATCTCTTTCTATCGTGTGATAAAAATATTAGAAAGAGCGAGTAGGCAATATATCAGGTAGTCTATTCGTTTTCGTTTCATCAGTCAGTGCAGTGTAGCGTTGGAGGAAGGTTGTGTCGCCCGTTAGTCTTATAACCGGTCGTATTTACAAACTTTATGAATATGTTTTTTATTTCTTTCAAATTCTTAACATATTAGTTAAATAACTGGAAAATTGTGACGTTTTCTTTAGTTGGTTTTACTTGTGTTTTTAGTGGAAATTAGTGTTTGTTCGTAGTTATTTTGGCGGTTATGATGTAACCGAGTCCGAGGTTCGGTTCCCTTTGGATGGGATAGTCCTGACACTATGCATACTTCAATGATGATGGTAAGTCTATAAAAACCATATTTTTTTATAAAAACTTTATATTTGTTCGTTTCGTTTGTTCATAAACAAAAAAAACACCACATAAATTTTTTTACCTTAATTAGCGTAGACGGACACAATTCAAGCTTAAATATTATAATCATAATTTTAAATAAATATTTTCTTTTATCTTTAATAAATTAAAAATCTTTCAGTTATACGCGTATATTACAGAGTCCGATAAGATTTACAAACAGGTTTATCGATGCTGATTGGATCAGCTGATCAAAGCTCTTAGTAATTTAAATTAAATTAACATGCATACTTTTAATAATGGTTGTGGGTTCGATTCTATTGAATATCTCTCCTTATTTAGCATCACTCTGTATCCCGCACATTTGTATAACAGGATAGGCACATGGACCTAGTGTTGATATTCCGTTCTCCACTTTCCGTAAAATTACCTAATATTAAGAGACAAGAGTAAAAAATATTTTTACCTTTTTTTAACTAGACTCAAAGTCTTGAATGGTATAGGAAAACAAACACTTACATGCATTCAATACAACACATGGCCCACGGCTTCCTTGTTTACGTTAGTTATTATTTAAAACAACCAAGCACGCTGTCTATATTATTTTAGTTGATTATTATATGCCAGTCGTGGCGTACAAGCCAGGAAGACAAGCTAGCTAATGTAAACGCGACAGGTTCTGGGTTCAATTCCCACTCGAGGAATTGATATATTTAGCATTTTCATTTTCTTGCTCTGGTCAAGTTGAATTGAGTAAAGCCACTAAACACGCATTGATTCCAGAATTAGTTGGAAAGTGGGAAACGGAAGTGCCTTAATGGGAACGTGCGGGATAAAGCGTGAAGTTAAAAAAATCTCTGATTACTACTTTTCCACTACAGTTTACAAGATGTTTATACATATACCATGAAGCCACAAACATTACCATAAAACATAACCTACTTTATTTTAAACTTATTATACAAATAAAAGGCTACATTACACCCACCAACACTGGTAATTCCCCCCCTAATTACGCCATGGTGTTTATGTCTTAGCAGCGGGCCGTTATTGTGAATCATAATAACATTTAGGCTTCAGGTGGCTCTGAAGGATACTTAGTGGGTGCTTTAATTAATATATGGTATAATGGGTTAGAGTTAAAGTATTCTTTGTGGTAAGTTACTTGATCTGGGCAGTGTTTTATATTAAACTATCGTTTAACATGCGGCCTCGCTCGCTTTAACATAGCAGGTTAGGCAGTGGGAACCGGGGAATCTAAACAGGTAAGACACTCCGTTCCCATTAAGACACTTCCCACTTTTCGGAAGAGTGGCGGAACATTGGCTCGATACCAGAGTGAGGAAATGTGAAGAGAAATCAATTTTTCACATCTCCGAGTGAGAATCGAACCTACTACCCTTGTTGTGTCCCTGCTCCAAGGCCCTACGACTGTCTAGCAATGGCTTATACATATATATTACGCCACATATATATAAATAAATGTATTAATGCATCCGACGCATAAATCTGTACGTATTATGTATTACGTAGACATTTACATGCGCCAAAGGTCATATTGCAGTCTAGACATGCTCACATATTTAATACAATTTTTTATATTCGTCATTTTATTATTATTAAAATTATTGTTCATTTTTTTCTAATAATAATTGCCGATATAATTGTTACAACTTACAACTCTCAATTATAATTGATTAATAGGACTAATGTCTTATTTCTGTAAACTGAGGATATTTATATAGACTGATATTTTCGTCTCTTGTCGAGTCGAGGCAAAGCGTGGTCTTGAGTTTCATCACTCAACACGGAAAGCCTCCAGAATTCTGCGGGAAACCCTACTGCGGCTATAGCGTTAAGCAATTTTTTTTAATGTTTACTGTAAATATAAACCAATTTCATAATTCCAAAAGCGACATGTGTAAAATTTCTAAACTATAAAACCTAATGTTTGGTTAACATTTCATTCTATTTACTAATGTGTATTTGTGGGCTCCCTTCCAACACATGTGCTAAGTGGAAAACCGAGTCGTCCCTATTTTCTCTGTCCCTGTAACGGAAGCACCTTGTAATGTATAGTTGTACTACAGTTATTCTACTATAGCTAGTGTAGTTGTAGAAGTATGTTATTATCGATATTGCCGGTATTTAGTTTTTTTTACCGGTAATTGCTTCAAGGTCCTAAAAATACTGTTAAATAATTTTTTTGTTCGTGATAACAAATTGGTTGTTTTAATATGCGATTAAAATTAAGTATAATTATTTAGTCAGGGCTATAAGTAAGTACTTAGATGATTTTTAATTCTGTAGATATCATTGCATTTTAGTGTATACTGTAATAAATACGAATATTTGTTTCTTTAGGTTTAGATCTGAAGGGTTCCTATTCTATAATAATAATCAATTCGGTAGCGAAAGTCAAAAAAAGTGAGATCAAAATAAGAACGACATCAAATTATAAAGAAAAGTGAGAACTCCGTTAACTGTTTTACTTTTACTATTTCTACCGTAAAGTAAAATTATATTCATAAAAACAAGCACCGTGTAATCAATTGATGTTGCAAACTAGCACTTTCGATTATGATTGTTTAAACTTGCATCATGGATAAATACCGAGGAAAATGAACTGTTTATATCGCAAACGGGAAATAGTTAAAAATATATGTTATTTTTCTAGACAGGGAAAACCTAGAACCTAGTACATTGTGTTTTTCATATTTCATTTAAATTCGAGACATTGCGTGTTGATTGACAGAACACAACGCTGTATGTACTAAACTTTTCCAAAACTGGAAAGTGAATTTTTTTTCCTGACAATCAATCGAACCCCTAATCATTAGCCAGATTAACAGCCAGGCGCCGTCCACTGCGCCATGACGACATTTATCAGCTTCACGCTGTATCCTGCTCACAGCAGGGTAGGCAGAGTGAAGCTAGTGTTAAGACGCTCCGTTCCCCTCTTTCTGTCGCATTCTGGAGGCATTGCGTGTTGAGTGGCAGAACTCAACGCCGCGCTTTACCTCGACGCGAGAGTGAACAAATGAAAATATAAACGTTAATAAATATTTCACTTCCTCGAGTTGGGATCGAACCCACAACCGTCGTTACACCCTTGTGTCGCTGACGGCCACGACATTTATAAGTAGATAATTAATATCAAATAATAATAATATTAATATGCATATTAAACAAGTCTACATGAGAAAGATCAGTGGAGCATTGTATTGCTACGCTTCAGTTCATTCATATCTAACCGGTTTCGCTGGCATTATATTTTTTTCTAGGTCTTACCTTTGACTTTTCTATTAGGTTATAAAACTAGTATTTTTTTATTTTTAACATTGTTGGTGTGAATTTATTAAATTATCGTAATAATTTATCAATTTTCTCTTGTTGTTGTTGGTGGTCTAACCACTAACTTTTACATGTGGTCAAGTGTCAAAGGCTAAGAGTTATGTATCTGTCATGTCATGACACATTTTGAGTGGCTAAAGTACTTCTGATCATATACATAGTAAGTGGTTTACATATATCAAAACGATTTAATAAGATTTCGTTAAATAAACTACCCAACACAAAAAGAAATTTTCAATACGAAGCAGTAGTTGCTGAGATTAGCGTGTTCAACCAAACAAACTCTTCAGATTTGTAAGATTTATGTCGCTGGTAGAATTTGATCCCTTTGTAATGTTTAGATATTATATATGATTTTATTTTGCTATCATGTATTATGTAGATATAATGTAAATAGTACTTTTATGTAGATATTTTATAAACATACTTCCATATGCATTTCTTAATAATTTGGCTGCAATAGAATACTTGCAAAACCCATAATATAATAAAAACAATTATATAATTCAGTGTTAACATTAAATTAAGTCAATTTTGTACCAATGAATTATAAATTTGAGAACTTAAGAAAAATCTCAAAAAACAATATCACAAAAACCTTACTTATTGAATAGTATGTAATATAAAAATATTTAATAAAAAAAAACAGAATACAATAGAGTTGGTGAAAGCGGACTCGTCTGTCTGTCACTTGATTAAATAAAGGTATTATGTCTCGTTGATCCCCAGATTACCGCCTCCTTCCATCGAGGTGGTGGTGTCGAGTGTTCGTAGCTAGTTTAATAACTTGCCAATCATAGTTTTTTTTTTCTAAATAACTGAATATAATATATTTTCTTCAGAAACATTAGCAATTTTCAAAATTCATACTTTTTAAAATTATTTAAGTCGTCGTGGTACAGGGGCATGACTGTAAACGCGAAGGTTGCGAGTTCGATTTTCACTCGAGGGAATTAATATTCAATATTTTCATTTTCTCGCTCTAGTAAAGTAAATCGCGTAATTGAGTTCCACTATTGAACACACAATGTTTCGAAAATTCAGTGGAAATAGGGAATGAAAGGAATAGTGTCTCAACACTAAGTTTCTAGGTTCCCTCTGCCTACCCTGCTATGTGCGGCATACAGCGCATATTATTTAGTGTATTTTTTTCACATATCTAGAAAAATATACTTAAAATACTGTCAAAAAAGAAGAATTCGTAAAATCAACATACAGAAAATACATACATGTTGTGTAACATCTATCTATAGCATATATAGAATATGTGTAGACTATTTAAATTTCGCGTTTCAGGTGAAGAAGTGATTTCATTATCAGCCAAGGGCGTTTACTTAAGTACACTTGATACGTCAGTAATAGATATTTATATAAACTTGGGTAAATATATTTTAAACGTTAAAGAATCCATTTTATATATAAAATATTTATTATGGGATGGTTTTGGGTTCAATTTCTTTGTTAGATTGTAAATATATTTGAAATTTGAATATTAAAGAGCTAACTAGCACTAACTTTATCAATGATTCTTTATTATAATAAAGTTAAGTGAAGTTAATAAAGTGAACAGGTAATAAAGTGAAGTTAAATTCTATTGTTTGTTTACATTAGAAAAAGATAAAAACAATATTTCTAATATTTCTATTTAAAACTAGTTAAAGGTTATACTATAATTTTCGCTCTAGGTATAGATATATTATATAAAAATATTCTCATTTTTGTCTTGTTTAGGTAAGCAAAGTATTTCTAAAATGTTCTCAAACAAGCTTTTAGATATAAACAAATAAATATTTTTTATGAAATATTACCATAGAAACTGCCATAACTAAAGTAAATGAGGTTTACCGATGCTATTATCGAATATGACCCAAACATCTATACTCTGTAGGCTTACGAGAATAGAACGCAGTAACGAAGGATTACACCAGTCGATAGAGGATACTGTGAATGCCTATACAGTATATAATAGTTAATAGGCAGCCTTAAGCTTTATTATGGAACTTTCTTCACAAACACCAAGAAATATTATTGAAGAAATATTTTTTTAAGAATGTTATAAGAAAAAGTTAACGCCATCATTGCTCAGTGGTGCAATGTCTGACTGCGAACGCGATGGTTGCTAATTCGAACCCTAATCAGGGCAGTTAATAACTTTTATTTTGTCGTTCAGCTCTACGTATGAATTATTACTTATAAATTATAAGCAAATAGAGTTCACGCTCGTATGAGAAACGCGAACAATGACTGTGACAATTGAAAACATTTATCTTTGAATTCCTGAATATTATTCTTATTTTTTGCATATATGGAGTACTAGCGGACGCGCGCAGCTTCGCTTGCGTATTTAGGGATGAATTCTAATAAACCACGAAACATATGTTCAATGAAATATTTTTAAGAGTCTAAATTTCAAATTTTATAATAATCGGTGGCGTTTTAAAGATTTTTCCATACAAACTTTCAACCCCTTATTTGCACCCTTAGAGAGAGAATTCTAGAAAACGATGAAACACGTGTTCAATTAAATACTTTTAAAAATCTAAATTTCAAATTTTATAAAAATCGGTGCCGATTTAAAAAAAATTCCATACAAACTTTCAACCCCTATTTTACCCCTTTAGGGTTAAAATTTTTCAAAATCCCTTCTTAGTGGATATCCAGATTACAAAAGTAAACATCTGTCCAAATTCCACGTTTCTACGCACAGCGGTTACGGCTGTGCGTGCGTCTTACCTCAGTCAGTGAGGACAAGTCCTTTTATATATATAGATTATTGTAGATACTGCAAGTACTATAATCGTTTCAAATATATATCACTCTATTCAGATATATTGCACCCTTTTTTTTAGCGTCACGCTGTATCCCGCACACAGCGGGATAGGAAGAGGGAACCTATTTTCCGCCGAATTCTGGAGTAATTGCCGGTTGAGTGGCATAACTCAACGCCGTGCTTTGCCTCGACAACAGAGAAGAGAAATGAAAATATTAAATATTTCCTTTCTTCAAGTGGTTTGCAGTCACACTTATTGCCTCAGCCCACGATAACCTCATATAAGTAAGTAAATCATTAATAAACTTCACCGACTTTGAAGACAACTACAGACTACTGGCTTGTTACTGTTTAGTCTTAAGAGGCACTTATTGTTTCGATAACAACAATAGTTTAACTTGTTAGCACAATGAGGGTTCGAGAAAACACGCAAATCTTGCAAACAATGTTTTTCGTAAATATTTCTATTTAAATGTTATATAGTTGGGATTGTAGTATATTTTATTTAATTTAACTTATAATTTATGGCAACAAGGTCGTCGTGATGAAGTGGTACAGCGTCTGCTTGTAATATACGGTTATGAGTTCGATTCCCATTCGGAAGTAATGAGTTATTAATTCATTTACTCGCTCTAGTAACAAGATAAAGCTTGGAAATGAGTTTCGCTACTTAACACGCAATGCCTCAAAAACTGGGGAACGGAGTGTAAAAAAAAAAAACATACCGTCGAATTGATAACCTCCTTTTCTTACAGAAGTCGGGTAAAAAATGTAGGTATTAGTGCAAAGAAGAGTAAAGAAAATGTCGATATGTATGCTTCATCTAAATCTATATCTAGATTATGAAATCCACAAAACGGGCGCTCTGTATCGATAGACATTGCACCACGCACTTACTTAAAATTCAATTGATTAGGAAATAGAGACTAAATACTGCTAGTTACTTAAGATTGCGACTCATAAAATATTATTTCATAAGTTTATAACATATATACTATATTGATAAAATGTTATTTTACTGATATTGGCAGAGGGAACCTAGTGTTAAGATATTCCGTTCCCCATCTTGCATTGAATTCTAAAGGTATTTGAGTGGCGGAACACAACGCCGCGCTTTGCCCCGATACCAGAGCGATGAAATGAAAATATTAAATATTTCATCTCCCCTAGTGGGAATCAAATCCACAATCTGTCGCGTTACACATTCAATAAACAACATATATACGAGTAAATAAATATGTTTGAATACAACCAGAACATTTATAATGCTTTTCATTTATATAACATGCAAAAATTGCAGTTCATATCCTCGAGGCTGCATGTAGTGCACTCAACTTTTACTCCTGATGCAGAAATATTCCTTGTTGAAGTCGGTTAGTGTCGTAGGCCCTTAAAATTAATGTGCAGCCTTTGCTCTTTATGTCCGCTTGAACCTTTGAGTACGACATCGTAGGCATCATCTGTCGTTTTCCACGTGATAACCAATTTTTTGAAGATAATTTGCATAAGTTTTATATATAATAGATATTTGGGCTAAATCATAAAGAGTATAAAGTATCCCACATATACCAGGGTAGGCAGAGGGAACCTAGTATTAAGACACTCCGTTCCCCACTTTTCCAAGTGGGAATAGAACCCATAATCGTTGCGTTTACTGTCGCACACTTGTGCCCGCTTCTCTGCCCCATGATGGTATCAATCATTAATTGATTAAATATTATTAAAATATTATTTAGTAAATTACATTTCTTTTTATTTTGTATCATAAAGTTAACAACTTTATGAAATGTGTTTAATAACACACACAACAAATAATGTGAAAAATATTATTTGTTGTGTGTTAAAATCCTGAATAAAGTAAAAAAGTTTAAAAAGATATTTCTTTATTTCATAACAAAAAATATGATAAACAAAAACAAATGTTTATCTTGAAATACAAAATATACAAATGCATACGTCTACTCTATAATTATATCTTCTTACTTATCGATTTTACGATTCAAACAAAATAAATGATAAAAAAAACTTATTTTAACGTTCATAAGGAAAGAAACTGAAAAAAATCCTGTTATTTATATTAGACGATATCGGTCTTCGTAATAGAATTTTCAGATAAGCCAAGATAAGCGTGAGGCGTTGTCAAGGACACGGCGAGTGGACATATCGATAAATAACGTCAATATTAGTATATTACAATTTAATATTTCTTACGTATCTTAGTTATATTGTGTTTGATCTTTTAGGGTTTCGTATATTAGAAGAAAAACCGGCTGAAACTAATAGAAAGCCTTTAAATTTGCAGTCTTTTGGAACAGAGAAAAAAAATCGTACTTGTCGTATGTATTACATGATACAGCGTAATCAAAGCCTATATATACACAATATACATAGTACATTATCGAATTGACGTAAAAATATTTATTTTGGCAAAAAGTGAAAATGAACACTAAAACCGCAATACACTAAAAACCCATTATAAACGTATAATTATAAATATAAGTTTTCAACCTTTTATAATTCGTACTGCCCGTTAACTTACAAGTCGTGAAATTTGTAGGGAACCCTCCTCGCGCGAGTCTGGCTCACGCTTTAGACAATTGGTGTTTGTATTATATGTCTAGAGAAATGGTAAAGTAAATGAGGATAAAACGTTTATTGTTTATTTTATTGTGTTACTTCAATAAATCTGGAGACAAATGTTTTATTATTTGTTAGATAATGTCTGACAAATAAATTTATTTAAGCTCGCGTATCACATTTGGATTGTACTAGAATAAACGCGAAAATTGTAAGCATAAAGAAAAAAAATCTTAGAATATTATATTAAAACCCTGAAATCTTTTCTAAAGAACATCTAATATAGGCAATGTTTTTAAAAATGTTTGTGTATATAAATGATGTATCAAACCAATAGTGTTACTGATAACTGTTTTATCGTCGAGTATAATACTTCTTATGATAAAGAATCTAAAAAAAGGTAAAGATTACTAACACATATTAATATATTGATAGCTTTATGCATCTACTACATATAGCACTTTAGACAGAGAACGCCTAGTGTTAAGACACTCCGTTCTCTTATATTCGATACATTGCATTTAGAAAATAGAACTCAACGCCATGATTACACTTACCAATCTGGAAAATATGACATTTCCCAGGTGGTTATTGAACCCATGACCATCACAGTACACTTAGATACCGTCCTACAGTACCACGGCCTCTATCATTAACACATAATAGTCCATAACCTGTTACGTTCCCACAGCTGAATCAGCAGCTAGGCGGATGCGCACGCGCATCTAAAATTAACGCGTCTCGTGTAAAAAGCACGTAAACAGCGCCCTTCATACGTTCACTCGATGAAATGAAGCTATTTAGGGCTCTTACTCATACATACATAATGTTCTTTGTTGTTTCAATTGATATGATAAGTGTCGTTTGTTAGAGATTCTTATGAAAAAATATGGTTATTATAAGTTAAATTTTTGTGTGGGATTTTTATGTCCTTTTAATGACTAAAAATCATTAAAACATAATATAATAGTTTTGTAATTCTCTCTGCGTACATTAATTATTTTATTTATATTATCAAGACCTCAATAAATTACGAATATGTACTATAAAAGGCGTTTTTCTCGTTCATTATGATAATTGTTTGAAAACACCTGTACTCGAACAGGTGTTATCACATATACTTTTATAGAGTGTACACGCGTAATACTAGGAATATTAATAAGTGACCGTTTGAGGATGGATGTTTGTTCTACTTTGACGTAAAAACTACTGAACGGATTTCGATAAAACTTTATAATAAAAGCTTATATATCAGAATAGCACAGGCTACAGTTTATGTAAAGATTTCGTATAATTTGGCTATAATATTTATGTATAGACGGAAGAAGCGCTTTTTGGTTAGTAGTTAAGGTAAAATAAGAATAACATATCTACTATGATGTATACATATTAATTTATTACATATTAATTTTGAAAATTACTTGAACACTTACGCCGTAAAAAGCAAGATAACCTTTTGGTAAATTGTGAAGTACTCGTATAACCAAATGGTCGAATGAATAATTCCAATCGACAGGCAAGCTTTGAAGATTTATTAGCAGCTTAAAGATTTTAAATCAACACCGACGTCTTGGCTCATCTCCAGATGTATGTTAAATCGCTCATTATAGACTTTCATAGTAAGATTTAAACAGTTATTTAAACTGGAATCTGTTTTAAGCAATTTAATAGAATAGTACTTGTTTTTAGCTAAAAAAGGCACCTATTTTCTTTTGATATACATAGATACAATATTTTCGTTTTTTTAATAATTTGTTTAAATATATTATATATATTAATATATAAATAACAACCATACTGTAATTAACATTTTAACAATTACAATATAAATACTCTTAGAAGTAACGCTCGAACAGACAGACCATTTCTCACTCTCAGAATTCCCTAGTCACGTTTCACAACTTGGAGAAATCTATCTAGTGAATTCTTGACGCACCTAAAATTATTTTACGTTGCTTCTTTTTACATGGCGAAAACTAATATTGTACTTTTTTTAACTAGACTATATAAAAATAAAAATATCAATTTTGTTGTTTTAACAGAAGGCTCCCTCTGCCTGCCTTGATGTGTGCGGGATACAGCGTGAAGCTGATTTAATTTAATTTTTTAAAGTGTGGATTAAAAAAAAAACTTTAATTTGTCATCCCTTCAACTTATTTTTACAAATCTTTTGTTACCAAAGAATATTTATTAAAAAAATACTTTTCATTATACCCACCATATTTTATTCATATTTTATCAAACGTTTATAATAATATGTAAATCGTACTCACGACTTAATTAACGCCAATCAACCAATCTACTTTCGTAAAATACTCCCGGTGGGTAATTAAATTATGTCTACATTAAGAACTTCCTGGTGCTTCGCGGAAGCTAAGAGGAATGCTTAAGCGTTTAATCTTACTTAAAATCTTCATTAATTGATATTAAAATGTTAGTTCATTTTTTTATATTATAAAAGTGGAAGTTGGAAGATCTAAGAAGAAAACGGCGAGAAAAGCGGAACCTACATATGTACCGAGTTCGTATGAAAGGCTTAAAACGGAGTGTTTTGACACAATTTTGTCTCTATCTTACTATGCTATGCAGGATAGTTTGAAGCTGAAAAAAATTGATATACAATGAAATCCAAAAATGTGCATAGGTATATTATATTTGGTTTAAAATGAAAATATGTAATATAAATAGAAATATCTTTCCTCAATTGGGAATTGAACCCAAAAGTATCTCTTGCTTGGACAGCATAAAACCCATACATATTTCAAACCTATAAAAAAACTAGTTCGCACCAAATTTAAGATGTCCACTGAGCTGAGGCAATTTAAAGAACACGGCATTCTATTTATAGAATACGTCGTTACTTCATAATTAAAGAGTCCATGCCTTTTTCGCTTTAATTTAACCAATTACCTTTGCCGTTAAAAATTCACAGGTTCGGTCCTTTTAAAATATTTTGTACGCAATTATTGGGATTTTTTCGATATCTGTACAAGAATTGACTCTAAGAAATGGCAACTCCAAGAAAGTGGAGAACGGAGTGATTTAACACGAAATTAATTATTCATTTACACTTACATACTACAGGTACATGAAGAAAAAATATCATTATAAGTATTGGAATACAATATATTCAATATTGTATTTGAATTTCATCATTTAGAACTAATTTTAGATCTGATAAAGTTCCGAAAGCTTTGAAAGCTTCGAAAGCTTCGAATAGTAGTTTGTTGTTGATTGCAAATTTGTTTTCAAAAGTACAAAATATTGTTATGACGAGTTTTGTATTACACAATATAATTTTTGGTCAAAGAAAATTTACTTCTATAACAATAAGAAACTTATATAAAAAACCAGAATAATATTTTCAATCAGGAATAGATTTGAAGTTATGTTAATATTGAAAGGGTATATTCTTTTGAGGAATTGTAGAGATTCTTTATATATATTTTTTTAAGTTTCACGCTTTGTCTAAAATTTAGCAGGGTATATAGAAGAACATATTATTATTAATTGTTGTTTCTTGCAATTTCCAATTCTCCAGGCATTGCGTAAAGCATGTCAATTTAGTAAACTACACACCTCTATATGGCTCTTATATATATGGACATATATACACATTTGTTTTCGGTTGTGGGTTCGATTCCCATTAGAAAGAATCAAATATTTACTAGGTATTATCATTTCCTCCTCTTGTAACGAAGCCAACGCGGAAAATGGACAACGGAGTGTCTTAACACTAGGTTCCCACTGCTTACCCTATTGTGTGCGTGATAAAGCGTGAAGCTAATTCAGCTTATTTTATATTTTAAATAAGTTTAGAAATAGCGAGCTTATTTCAACCAGACTGAGCTTAAATTACTGTCACATTCTTCCATTGTTTAATTTTTTTAACGTTTGTTTGTAACTGAAAAGAATAAAATTTTCAAGGTTTTGGCAAAGAAACCTGAGTATCGCAGCGTTGTAAATAAACACAAGTTTATTTTTATTGTACAAGAAGGTTATCTAACAGTCGTCTTTTTGACAGCTATTTTTGTATAAAAGTGGGCCAAGATTTAATTTTTTTTGTTGTGCTATGTTGTAAATAAATAATTTATATTTTTTAAGGGTTTTGAGTTTTTCAGTGGCGTCTACAAGATGTTGTGGATTTGAATTTATACTTTCATTTTCCTTGGACTGACTGGTAACGAGGCAAAAAGCGCTGCGTTAATTTTCACCACTCAACAAGCAATGCCTAGGAATTTGGCGGAAAATGGGAATCGGAAGTGTCTTAATGGGAACGGGGTGCTATGCGTTATGTTCCCAGGTTCCCTCTGCCTACCCTGCCATGTGAGGAATACAGTGTGTGGTTTAAAAAAATAACATATACATTCATACATTAACTTTTGGTAATGAACGATTATGTTATTATATCTATAGTTACTGTCTTATTTAAAATTAAAATAACTCACTGCTAAATATATAATAAATATATAATGAAGAACATACATTGTTTTTCACTTTAATCTGGTTCATAGAGCTAAAAAGTAACACTATTTAAAAGAAACTAACGGGTTCTTTTTTACAAGGGAAAGTGACCAAAGGTAATTAAGCCATATTAAGTCTTAGAAAGAAATTTATAATTTTTAATTCGTAAGAATGCGTGTAGATAAATAGCAAACAACATGTATATTCAAATATACATTAAAATGCGACAAATTTGTGGGAAATTCCTGTATCGTCGAGGAAAACTTTTTAGACGTATATTTCAACATAGTAAGTAAACTGCTAGTTGTTTTCACCAGTCACGCAATAGGTTTCCGAGAACGGTTAAATGGTCAAGTTTTTTCTGGTATTAGTTTTGGCTGGTTAAATTTAGTAAGAAGCCAGCCGTAGAGCAGGGTTAAAGTAAGCGTTGTGGGTTCGATTTCTACTGATGAAAATGTAATATTTATTATTTTAATTTCTTTACTCTATTAGTGCAAAGTTCCGCCACTCAACAACCATGGAAATCGGGGAACGGAAGTGGTAACGAACATTCCTTACAATGGGTTTCCAGGTTCCCTATATCTATCCTGCTAAAAAAAGTAATTTGAGTAAATATTTGTTGTTGATTATTTAAAGATTAAGATATTGTTTCCTATCGTAATTATACAAATTACATGGTTAAACTCTGCTGTTCACTCAACACACGATATGTGTATTTGGGCGGAAAGTGGAGAAGAGAGTGTTACATCCTACTTACCTACTAAAAAAGTATATAATTGTTACATTCCTGCATACAAAAACACATTTTAATAATAATTGGTTATTTATTTGATATGAAAAAATATTATACAGTTTAAAAAAACGATTTCGGAAAGTGGAATAAACATCCATCCTTACAAACTTTCCCATTTTACATATTAGTAAGAAATAAGATATTCTATACTAAAATACACAAAAGACAAACGCCAAAGAAAATAAAACGTTACGATGGAAATATAGATAAACGTTATACGTTTGTGGACAGACGTCCAGCCTAATAGTCCAAGTCGTTGAGTGCGAAATGCGGCCGTTTCCTGTTCGCTACTAGCATTTAGAACGCGATGACCCTTCTATAACAAATAAAGAATTCTATTAAAATACCGTAATTTACAAATTAGGACTAATACCGTTTCTGTTTTTACAAAAATGGTAAAACTTGATCGAAATGTCAATATTTTTTTCTTTAATTATCTGTTAATTATAATGTCCTTAGTTGTATTGTATGGCGACGGATATGTATTCGATTAGCATTACATGTCATGGATAACATAACATAATTATTAGATATAATGAATAAAATATTCATGAGCCCGTCGTAGCGCAGCAGCATAGCGTCCTACAGTAAACACGACAATAGAGAGTTCAATTCCCACTTTAGGGAATAATTTATTTTCATTGCTTCGTTCTGATAACAAGAAAAAGCGCGAAGATCAGTTCGGCCACTCAACTACAATTTTAAGAAAATTGGACGATGCGTCGAGAACGGAATGTTTTACCCTCTGCCTTTCCTTCTACATGCGGGATACAGCGTGAAACTATTTAATATTAAGTGAAATATTAAATTATGTGATTTCGAACCCACTATCATCATTTTCATTCTAACATTTATCTAAATAAATTAAAATACAAACACTTATACGCGTTTCATCGTAACTTTCAATACCAAAACTATTCCTAATTGCATGAGAAAAATATTCGTCCTCTCACCCTCATTTAGATTTCACAACCCTTGCCGAATCGAACCTCTGGAATTGCAGATAAGGGAGACCCTTGTAATCTGCATTTATTGCTCAATGTACCGTGTTTTTTATTTATAGCTTCATTTAAAATTTGTTTTTATTTTTACAATTATTATCATTGCTACAACTTAAGTAACAGTTTATATATAAAAAAAACATATACGTATTTGGGGAAATGAATTAATTTCATTTCTTCACTTTAATAACAAGGCAAAGCGGCGTTAAGTTCCACCACTCAACACGCAATGCCCCGAAATTTGGTAGAAAGTGGGAAACGGAGTCTCTTACCACTAGATTCTCTCTGCCTATCCTGTTATACGGGATACAGCGTGAAGCTAAAAAAGTGTTAATATGTAAATGAATCACGTAGATAACAATGTTTCGTTATCTAATGCTGGGCTAATGCTAATTTTTTTTACTCTCCATACATCTTTGCCATCTATCTATCAATGGGATATAATTTAAACGATCTATGGTATATATCAGTATATTTTAATTTCGGCCTTGACCCACCCCGTATGTAAATAAATGAAAAGCCATTGATTTTTGTAAGGAAATTAGGAGTGACACCGAATTAATAGTGTTTATACCTTCTAACTGGAACGTTATTTCTGTGCACAAACCATTAAGGGCGATCGAAATAGATTCTGCTGGTCTTTTGATATACCTACATATAAATTTATGTAGGTATGTTTATAAAGTAATATTTATGGTAGCTTCACGCTTTTTCCCACATAGCGAGGTGGACAGAGAGAACCCAGTGTTAATACACTTCGTATTGTATTCGTATTTTTCGAGACATTGCGAGTTGAGTGTAGGAACTTATCGCCGCGCTTCGTCTCCCAGAGCCTACAAGAAGCGAACCTACAAGACACGTGTACAGTCAGGTGTATATAAAAAAATGCATATACAAAAGATAAATTAATATTTTAGTTACAAAATTCGTTTAATTTCGTTCTTTATTAAAGAAATTAAGTGGAAATTCCTAAATTTTCCCCCAAACATTGTAGCGGGAAGTATCAGGGGAGCGCCTGTTTCAGGGTAAATATTTACCTGATAGAGACGATAAGGGTCATTAACCGCTGCAAATAGACTAGGTATAGCCGCCTGCGTTTGTGGTGTTTTGCAAATACAAATGCTGGCGGGATTGAGGTTTAATTTTGTTTGTATTACGAAATAGCTGAAAATTGAGTTATTTTCGGTTATTTCTTTTTCATTTAAGAAAATATATTTAAAAAAAAAGACATATACTTAAGGTTATAATCAAAATATAATCAATGCTTTATTATTATTGGATATTTAAAAGAGCAGGGCTCTAGATAGAATATTATTAATTTTTTAACACAATTTATTTTTTTTTTTGTTGTTGTTGTTGTTGTTGTTGTTCTTTAATTATGGCGGTCCGAGCGTGCCAGTTCAGCACTAATCACTTCGCCAATGTCACGTTGAATGGGAAACACACAAAGGAGAGTGTACGGTAAAGAGACAATATTACGCAATAGTAGATGCACGTTAAAAAGAGATCCAGCTAAGATACTGCCTTCACCTATAAGATAAACAAAAATTATACACAATATATACATAATAAAGGGTTAGTAATAGGTAATATTTTACAAAATTGTTAGCTTATACTATAATATTATTAGATCTAATATATTTACATAAGAATCTACACAAAGGAGTATATACAAACATTAACAGACACTGAACATTAAGGGGACGGGGAACTATATGAGGAAGGACATCATACAAGGGACGAATTAACTTGGGACATGTGAAAAGGATATGGGAAAGGGAACCTTCGTCCAGGCCACACTCACACAATGAGTGGTCCCTGACCCTGATCTTAGCTAGGTGAACAGGTGTACATGCATGCCCAAGGCGCAAACGACAAATAGTTGATATAATCCTCCGTTCAGCAAATTTTTGAGAAAAAAACCATGGTCGCCTTGGGATATTGGGTTGGATAGAAGCATAATACTTACCTTTTTGAGTTTTTGTTAATTCATAGAATTCAGACCAGGACACATCCAAGTGAGTTAATGCAAGAGACAACAAATCCTGGGCCGAAATAAAAAAGTTATCTAAATTACCACACTGGATGGCCAATTTTGCGCAAGAGTCTGCAGATTCATTCCCACTGATTCCAGAATGACCTGGAATCCAAGCCAAAGTAACATCCAAGCCCTTTAGATAACATGAGTACAGTTCTTCACGAATCCTTAAAATAATTGAAGACCTTAATTTACTATGAAATGGATTTCTCTTGATAGCCAATATGCAACTTAATGAGTCTGTAAATATGACAGTCTGTTTGAAGTTGTGGGAGAATGTGAACCGGATTGCTTCTAACAAAGCAACAGCCTCTCCAGTAAACACAGATGATTCGGGAGGACATTTAAACTGTAATATAATTTTGAATTTTGGTATCCAGCATGCTGCACCAACACAGCTTTCCTTAGAAAGCTTTGATGCATCTGTAAAGATGAGGATATGGTTTGAAAAATTTTCATTTACTATGGCTTGAAATTTTGTGTTGGTGCCAACAGCTCCCTTGGTTAGGCCAAGATTAGTGAT